>CM038792.1:193833468-193943171 GCA_021764765.1 Vicia sativa | reverse complement strand
TACATTGAGTATTATCAAGCGGTCGGTCCGTCCAGGCGGCGGTCGTTGTGTCGTTAACAATCAAGTATTAATTACTTTTATCGATTGTTGTTTATGTTGTGCAATGCAGAAGAAATGGGTGGAAGGAATGATCTTGTGATTTATGATTTGGATAATGGCTCATGCTATGGAGAACCAGCGGAATCGTGAGGATCTTTGGATCTCGAAGTTTGGCTTTCGGAGGGATCTGCCGGTGTTCAAGGGCAAGCATGATCCGATGGTGCTTTGGAGTGGTTGAAGGAAATCGAGGAGAGTTGTTACTGGCGTAGAAGTCGGATGGAACTCGTATGTTAGTAAGTGGGGGCGATGGTGGTGGTTAGAAGCGCATTGAGATTGGGCTGCGGTGAAGGGTCATGGGGTTTGTGTTAGTGGGGAATTTTGAGGAAGTATTATCCGAAGATGTTAGGGTGAAGGAAATTGAATTCCTTGAGCTGGTGAATTAATATATACGTGATGACTATGTTGCAAAGTTCATTGAGTTGGCTAATTTTTATCCACATTTTGATGGAAGGTGTTGAATTTTCTAAGTACATAAAGTTTGAGAGCGGGTTGTGCTTTCGGAAATCAAAGGTTGTTGGCTACGGGAAGATTCGTGTCTTTTCGATTTGGTTGATGTCATACCCAAATTTGCCCTCATATTCCTCGAGACATTCCATGCATCCATACTCGGATTCCTCGAGGTTGATGGACAAACCCTCTCCTGAACAATCAACCGAACTAGGGTTTGGCAATCCACAGATCGGATGGACTTGCCAACATCTCAATGGTCATCATGCCTCCTCATATGCTTCAAGATTCTCACATGTCAAGTTTCAAACCTACATGTCAAGTTTCCTCAGAATGATTGCTGGATGGTTTGAAAATCGGTTGTATTGGACAAAGTCAGCTGTGGTCAACATATAGTCAAACTTCATGATTTTTGGTCAACATCCTCATTTTGAAGTTACATTCATCATTTGATCAAGGGTTGATCACGATTCATCAAGAAAACTCAAGATTTGCGAAAAGTCGAACTTTCAAATTAGGGTTTTAGTGAAAAGTCAACTAAACTTTGGTGAGCATAACTTTCTCATACTTTCTCAAATTTTTCCACCACCTCTAATTTTGAAGAAATTCAATTCTCTACAACTTCATGTCTCACAGAATGTTCAAAAATGCTTCATTTGGAAGGTATGGATCAAACATTCTGAGTCCTTTTCAAAGTCAACAAAAGTCAACTTTTGTTTTGAAGATTATTAGTATGGAAACTCAATTGAGATGAAACCAAAGAGGTTGGTTAGAGGACACTTAGAGCTTTCTAAAGTCAAGAACACTCAAAATATGGAAAATTGAGCAAAATACACCATTCGAAGTTGGGCATTTTGAGACAATTGCACAAAAGGAGATATTTGTCAAAATCCAATTTTTTCCAAATGGGCCTACAATTTATGATCCAAACTTGATCATAATATTATGTGACCTATTGATGCCTTGCCATGACAATTTCTATTTTATTGATTTATTTTTGAATTTAAAACAATTTAATTCAATTTAAATTATATAAAATATGAAAATAAGATATATTTTTCAAGAGGGTGAATTTTATCAAGCTTGAGGGTCCAAGATAACCCACAAACATACCAAATTAGTGCTAGCTCTAACATGGAAGAGAAAATCAAATTTTCTCAAAATTTGATTGATTTGAAAAAATTATTACACATTCAATATCAATCTTTTTCCTCTCTGCTCTCATATTTCACTCTATAAATACCAAGCAAGTGCACAAAGGCAAGACACGAAACCCTAGCCCCAACAACAACCCTTATTTTGCCAAAAATTTTCTCAAAATTGTCAAAATCGAATTTTAATTTCCAGCAGGTTTCAAGGAGTTCTAAGCCCTCCATTGTGTTCCTTGATATCCCAGCAAGCAATCCCAACTCTTACTCGAGCAAACCATCCGAATCGTTACCCTATCGATTGCTCCGATTTGGTATTTTTCTCAATTTTGGTTTTTTCGATTCATGCGTATTTAACTGTTTTTGTTTGCATATTTGGACTCAGGACATCCATTAGAATGCATTTGAATCATTACATGTGAGCTTGAACGTCTAGAACTCAAATCACCATGGCTAGGGCTTTTTGAACTGTTTGAATTGAACCGGTTGATCTGGTGTTTTCGGAACAACACCACCATCGTTCATGACCCAGATTAGGGGTAGGGTACCTTAGAACTTTTATTTGCGCGTATTTTTCAAGTTTCGGTTTTGATTGGCGGGAGAAATGATAGACTAGGACTCCGGCGTCGTTGACTCTCGACCGATGACGGTGGCGTGGCAAAGCGATCAATTCATCCATTCGTGATGACTAGGGTCCACGTCTTTGACTTGGTTTGGAACATTCCGGACACGTATTCACTTATATTCAATTGATTTGTTTCCATGACGAAGTACACCATGGCGTGATGGTTAAAGTTGGTTTGTGAAGATTCTCTCAATGGTCACCAGTTCGATCCTGGAAAGACCACTCTTTTTCCTTTTACAAAACTTACTATTTTCATATTTTCTTATTTATATTTCTTTTAATATTTTCATTCAATTTAATTTATCTTCTAATATTTTTATCATGCATTAAAAAACACCAAAAATATTTATTTGCATACTCATCAGAAAAATCTTTATTTAATTTTTAAAATTAAAATTATTATTTTGCATGCATATTTAATTTAATTGCTAATTAATCATTTAAATAGCTTTTAATTGATTTTAATTATCATAATATCAGAAAATTCCCAAAAATTATTTTATCATAATAATGTCATTATTTGCATAAAAACTTTCTCATTCAAAATGCTTATTTTTACTAACATTTTCCTCTTATGCAATTTTTCTTCCGTTTTCGATTTTGCATCTTTTCACAAGTTATCCGTTTGGACAATTTTTATTGCTTTTCTTTTTCAATTATGTAATTGCCTATGGGATGTAATAGTTTAATTATGACTTTTATTTTCCTTCAATTATGTATACGCCGAAAGCCATGTAATAGCGTATGATTTATCTTTCGACTTTACATTTCCACGTTTAATTTCCGCACCTATAAACTGCTAGTAATTAGGCGTGTATGGCAAGATAAAATTGGACATAGATCACTCATAACTCCAAGATAAAGTACACGAAAATCAACACACTCTTTCCACATACACCTTAGGGTAATTCTCTCGTTCCTTTCGATTAAATGGTCAAGTCTCTCGAATGTGAGGTATTCTAGCACCGTTGCCTTCAAAACAAATCATCATAGTCCCGATACAAGATCATAGGCCCACGATGTCGCCTACGAATACATGATCTTGACCCTCGATTCGCCTACAAAAAATGATGATAGTCCTTGAATGTGATAGGATACTTCCTACAAGTTGCTTTCTATGACCATCGATGTCCTTCGAATGTCCGCTTACATCCAAGAATAAGGTTACCTACCAACTAATGGTATGGATAGAATTATTCTAAAGGCGTAAAACAACATGAAAGCGACCAATTACGAGTAGGTAATAAGACTTTTAGTTGCTTGCTCAAATCAAATACTTTTCACACCTCACACTTTTTGTCAAAGTTCAAACTCTTTTCAAAAGCGAAACATTTCAGACACTTTGTATACATTCCTACATGAATCATTACAAAGTCAAAGCGAAATGCCTTTTCAAAACATTTTGTCAAACACCACGGAAAGCACATTTTAAGATGATCTAAAGCAACTAAGAGCGTAGATAACTACGGATGGAAAGGTGCTAATACCTTCCCTTTTCATAACCTTCTCCTTTTCGGAATCTAACGAAGGTCTTTTTGTACTTTTACCTTCCCTTAATTGGATAAAAGAAAAGTCGGTGGCGACTCTTTTATCTGCACATTTGCGATACAAAAATCTCAAAGTCGGTTCACGTATTCTGAGGCTGGCGACTCTTTGAGGAAACACTAAGAGAATACCTTAGGGTTTTTAGATCCTTTACCTTTCTATTTGGTTTTATATGCTTTATCTTTAAGGGTTGCTTGAGTATTATATTTGTGGGGATCCTACACCGGATCCGGTTTCTTTTCAGGTAAGTAGCAATAAATCGTCGCGACCGTTAGGCGTATGTCGAAGCAGTCAACATGATGGCTACGTTAGTGTGACACTTTAGATGTCTGATACTCTTCATTTCCAAGTTGAGGATAGTATTTGGCTTCTGCGTGGTGTCATCGACTAACTAACTTTTAGAACCTTAATTGACCCATCTTGGCCATTAGAAGGTAGTGAGATGGCGGCTTTGGTATAGACCGAGGTTGGTCGATGCGATGCTACGCTCATTAAGATCAGACTTTTGGGATATTTTCGGTCGACCACTTGTGAGTCGTATTGGAAATAAGCGTATCGAGAAAGATCAATGATATGAGATTCCTAAACCAGTTACTATTAGGGCCAGATGAACCAACTCAAACTTTTGGTGGAGTAATCACCTATACCTCATGCAAGCCTTAAACCTAGGCTCATTGTGTGAATTGATTGTGTGTGCTAAACATGACATCATGACATCATCGCATTGCATATCATATCTAACTATTTCAAGGACCTAGGGATTTATCTTTGCTCTGTTTTGTAGGGAATTATGGCTTCTAGAAAGACTATCCGAATCAACTTCATGTGTATACCTTCTCGACTCAAAGAATTGGTTTCGAGATTCTGATCATGCTCGATTCATCAAAAGACACGGTTATCTACTTGACTTGGTTATCTCCGGTTTGAAGAAGATATGCCGCGTCTATTCAGTTCTTGATCCGAAACATCATTGCTTTACATTCCTAGATTATCGAGTTGGTTCCTACCTTGGAAGAGTTCTCTAAGCTACTTGGGATACCTATTCTTGACCAAATGCCATTCACGGTCTAGAAAAGGTTCCTAAGTACTGAACGTTGCATTTAACCCATCTGCGCTCAGGACATTGAGCAGTTGGGAAACTAGAAGCGGAGTTAAGGGTTTACTTTAAGTTCTAAATTAAAGAAAATTTCCTCAAAGTTCTGAGTTTCCATGCATTTGAAGATATTGTGGCCTTGCTAATCTATGGTTTGGTTCTATTTCTAACTCGGATCAATTCATAGATGTCAAGCCATCAAGTTATTTCTTCCGTACTGCCTTGCTTGGAGACATCCTACATTCTCTCCACGTACTACTAAAAGACAAAGAACTCTCATGTGTTGCACCGTTACTTTCCAGGTGGTTTATTTCGCACCTTCCTCCATCAGTTTTGAAGAACGAACAATGGTTGAGATGGTCTCAAGGCTAATGTCACTCATTCAGATATCCGTTGGAGTCTTTTCTCTCAAAGGACTTCACATTCATTGAGCGTTGTGGAGAATTCCTAATGTACCACTCCTTGGTATAAGGGAGGTATTACCTACAATCCTTCTCTAGCTCGTCGGTTTGGTTTGCTCGAAGAGATGGTCCACATGATATCTTCTCCAGATATTGTGTTCGACTGATCACGATCTCGAATTCCGAAGGTTCATGCCACGCTTGGGGCATGGTAAGAAGGCGATACAAACTTTTGGGGCACCAAAACTCCATTCCTTGGGAGCCTTACCTCAACTGGGTGCGAGCTCGAGCTCAAAACCTCGTGATGCCATTCACTTATTCTACGGTGGTTATGGAACTGCTGCTATAGGTGGCGAATCCTATACGTTCTCCATCGACATGCCTCTACTAATCTTGAGACTTGAAGAGATCACGGATTCAGCTTAAAAAAGAAAGGGATACCTTTGAAGCTCAGTGCTACGCAAGCGAGAAGAAAGTGCTAGAGTTGAAGCTACTTCGAGGGAAGCGGAACATCAGCTTACCTCGGCACCAAGAGAGCCCAGGGAGACTTAGAGCTTTATAGTTTATATGTTTTCTTTTTTATGGTTTGAACTATCTTTTGTAAAAGAAAAAAGAATAATAAAGAGAACTAATAAATGTTTGTTCGTGCTTGTTTAACAAATTTAAATCTACAGGTCCTTGAAAACATTGCATTGCATTAGCATAAACATCGCATAGCATGGCATAACATCATATGGTACATTGATTGGTTTTCTCATTCTCACGCTATTTATTTTAGCAGAAATGGCTCTTAGAACAGACTATCAAAGATCTCAGGCTCAGAATGCTCGGTTCCAGCGATGTTCAAGCTTGGTCCAAGGCCAAGAAGATCAGAAAAAGCTCATCAACGAAGAAGAAGGTAGTTGGTGTTCTCAACATGGGCGAGGCCTTCTGGAGGTGGTCCTAAAGTGGTCAGCGGATAGAGCTCTCTGAAGGAAGTGTCAAGAATGAGGGGTGTCAAGAGGCAATGAAGAAGGCAACCAGCGTGAGTCGAGAAGAGGAGAGGAAGATCGCTATCGTCATGAGTACTACGATGAAGATGATAAGTAACAACTTGAGGACCCGTCGAATCTTGTGGAAAACTGAAGATGTCCAGGTTGAATTTTGATGATCGAGTCTTGTCCCTGTGTGGTGATTCCTTCCAAGTTCAAAGTGCCTACTTTTGCCAAGTATGATGGCATGTCTTGTCGAGCGCATTTGAAGTCCTATGTTGGAAGATCAACCCCTTGATGATAAAAGTTGTGGATGCACTATTTCAAAGAGTTTGACCGGGACTCAATTGGGTGGTATTATCACTAGAGAATGACCGTATCCGTACTTGGGTGACTTAGCGGATGATTTCTGAGAATATAGTACAATCTTTGAATTGGCCTACTCGCATGCAACTACAAAGCATGTCTATGCGTGTGAGAAGTTCAAAGAGTATGCTCAAAATGGAGAGATCTAGCGGTGGAGTTCAGCCACCCTTGTCCAATAGGGAGTTGGTTGATATGTTTATGGGAACAACGACATGCCCATTCTTCAATCATCGATTGGAAACTCTTGATTTGGATTCACCGGTAGATATTAACGAGGAAGCGTATGATGGTATCAAGGCGGAAAAATTCATGTAGAGTCATCTTCAAATCTTGCGAAGAGATCTTTTGGTGGTAAGAAAGAAGCCAATCTTGTGTATGGTCGAGAAAAGCCTAGCCAAGATGACCGCGCTCAATCTAATAGGGGCAGTTGTGATCTCAATCCTCAGCCACAACCTCGGTGAGAACAGCGTAGCAAGGCAGCGCCGCGAGGCAGTTCTGAAGATCAACATGCCATTGTCGCAAGCCTTGCAATACATGTTGAAAGCGAGTGATTACTTTGAAGGATCCTCCTCGGTGTCAACACTTCCTCTCGAGATACAATCCAGATGCTAAGTGTGCTTACCATTCCAACAGCCGAGCACGACAACGATAGCTGTTGGCTCGAAGAACAAGATTCAAGATATGATTGAAGCCAAGCGAGTTCGATCCTCTGTTGAGACTCGAATGTGATCAGCGCCTATGCTAACCATGACAAAAGTTCCAATGTTGTTGGTGAGGATACTTACAATTTCAACATAGATGACTTGACCATTCCTCATGACTATTAAGAAGAATTTTCTACAAGCCGCGTCAATCCGGGATGCCTAGAAATTCTGTTGGTGCCCATCTGCACTTTGATGGTTGTGCTTGGTTGAGAAAACGTGTTGGTCACGGGATGGATAAGCTGTGAAATCATTCCTGAACCACGTGGAAGTCTGTTTGAAGACATGTCTAAGAAGAAGATCGAAGATGTGAATGCTGTCCCGTCTGCATGGGATACCTTGGGGCGTAAGTGGAAAGTTTGATTACATGGTAAAGTACCTGTTCACAGAGGCTACAAGATTCCTATTGAAGATGTTAAAACAACCGGATGGGGTGGCGATTTCCTAGAAGACTATCTTGATGTTAACACAATAAGTTTCCTCCGATTACGTGCCTAGGTGGCACCTCTCATCATTACTTCTCCCAGACCAGTTCCATATTCCTCCGACAAGGCTATCCCTTGGAATTATGGGTGATGTTTACTATCATGGCGTCAAGCAAGACCCTCGACCCTTGAAGATCTTCTGATTGAAGCTACTATTCGACATTGACAACATCAGGGATCAAGTAAGGTGACCAGCAGGAAGAGTATTCTCTCGGATATCTCTCCTCCCAAAGACATTGCGACTCCAGCTCGCATTCCAGCCTATTCAATCCATTCCCCAAGCTAGAGGAAAAAACGGTGACTCATCTGCTCAGCCAGAGTACCAAAAGGTTCAAAACACCTCAAACAAGAAATGGAGGAAATTCGAAGATTATCAAGAAGAGTGACTACAATGTTGTGGAGCAGTTGGACAGACTCCGTCAAGATCTCCATGCTTGCTCTGCTCTTGTGCTCGAGGCTCGTACTAATGCCTTGGTGAAGTTTCTAAGAATTCTCACGTGCAGAACACTCACGACAGTTTGAAGTTTGTATTGCTAGCTGGCTGCCAACAACGGCCTAGGCTTCTACGATCTTGATCGACTCCTGTAGGAAAAAACACAACAAAGCCTTGCACATCTGTTGAATGCAAGGGCACACATTATCTCATGTTTTGGTGGATACGGTTCCGCTCTGAATATCCTTCGAAGTGCTTTTGATCGACTTGATGTTGAAGGGTTGGTCCCGAAGCCCGGTGATATAATTGTGAGGCTTTTGATGGTTCTAATGAGCGATACTTGGAAGCTCATTCTTTGTTAAAGTCGGTTCCCGGACTTTTGACTCTACCTTCTTGTTATGGACATCCGTCCAGCGTACTCTTACTTGGGCCCTTGGATACATGGGGCATGTACCTCTATCTTGCATCAGTGAAGTACCGGTGAAAGGGAGGTTGTTCACGATGTCGGTGAAGAGGAATATATGGTCGATCATCTCGATTATTCCGATATCTCGAGATGGAAGGTGAATTCTTGAGACTCCTGTCAAGCTTTTGAAGCATCCCAGTCATGCTGTTGACTCTCCATCCTCTGAAGTTACATGAGTTCCGCCTAGGATGGCCTCATGAAAACGCTTTCAGTTGCTGAAGAAGAAGGAGGTAGTACTATTTGGGGTCGACTCACGATCTTCCTTTCAAATCTAACAAGACGGTTTAGGCTTCACCGTCAGTCGAGAAGATGATCGCCGCGAGCGTGCGGTAACTTCTTTCCGCATCGGCCAGTGGAATCCATGCTATAGAAAGGCAGCGACAACGACTTGACATCACGATGGATCTTCTCGACTCGACAATGGACTCGACAATTGGAAGGCGAAGACGTCATACCAATCTCCTTTAGACAGGAGTAATTGCCTTTGTTTTTGTTTTGCTTTTCGTATTTTCTATGTTTTGAACAATAAACTCTAAAGCCTAGTGCCTTTCCCGGGGCATCGTGGCTCGTTTGTGAGGTTATTATCTGTCATTTGCATATTTTCATTCAATAAAATCGTTGGACTTTTGCATTCAATTTTTGTTTTCTTTTGCTTTATCACCCTTCAAAGGCTATGTGTTCTTACACACCCACGTGATACTACTGAAATCACTCGAATCGTTGATACTTGACTATCTTTGCTAAATATGACCCGATAATCCGATCTACCAAGCGAAGATGAAGGTGAGGAAGATTGTGAAGTGCCGGAGAACTTATCGGGCTACTGACAAGAAAGCGAGTTATCTGACCATGAAGAGTCGATTGGGGTTGTGAATGGAGTGCGATGAAGGCAGAAAAGAGATCAAGATAGGAGCGGGTCTTGAAGCGTGTTAAAGAAAGGTTGATACGGATGCTACGAGACTACATTGAGGTTTTGCTTGGTCATATGAAGACATGCGAGGTTTGGACATTGATATTGTGGTACACGATTACAAACAAAGAAGGTTTTCTCGGTAAAAGCGAGAAGGTTAAATCGCATGCGTTCGAGATGTCGGAGAAAATCAAAGCCGAAGTTATGAAGGCGGTTCAACGCCGGTTTCTTAGGCATACTTCCTATCCACGGTGGGTAGCTAATGTGGTGCCTGTGCCAGAAGGATGGCAAAGCGATAATGTGTGGATTAGAGATCTGAACAAAGCAAGTCCGAAAGATGATTTCCCACTACCTCATATTGATGTTGTTGACAACACCGCTCAGCATAAAGTCTTCTCCTTCATGGATGGTTTCTCCGGTTAATCAGATCAAAATGGCTCCCCGAGACATGGAAGACTACTTTTGTTACAGATGGGGCACTTTTTACAAAGTTATGCCGTTCGATGAAGAAGCGGTGCCACTTATCAGTGCCATGGTGACGTTATTTCCGACATGATTCATCACGAGATAGAGGTCTCGTCGGCGACATGATAGCTCGATCACGGATGAAGAAGAACATCTTGATCATCTGCGGAAACTATTTGATAGATTGAAGAATGCAGAATGAGACTTAATCCAACAAGTGCACCTTTGGGTCGGATCCGATAAACTCCTAGGGTTTGTCGTCGATGGAAAGGTATTGAGGTTGACCCGAAGGTTAAAGCTATTTAAGAAATGCCGACTCCCTTTTGAGAAGAGTCGGAGTTTCTGGGCGATTGAATTACATTGCAGTTCATTGCACATCTAAGCTGCTACTTGTGAGTCAATCTTCAAGCTTGAAGAAAGATCAAATAGTGGAATGGAGCGATGATTGCGGATCGCTTTTGACAAAATCAAGGAGTACCTACAAAATCCTCCTATCTGATGCCACCCGCCGAAGGAAGACCTCTTATCATGTACTTGCATTTAGAGACTCTCAATGGGGTGTGTGTTGGGAAACATGATGAGTGCGGTCGAAAGAGCATCGATATACTACCTTAGCAAAAGTTTACCGATTGTGAAACAAGATACTCACACGGAGAAAACTTCAACTGGCTTTAAACTCGCCGACTAAGGCAGTATATCTTGACTCACACTACCTTGTTGATTTCAAGATGGATCCGATAAAATACATATTTGAGAAACCAGCTCTCTCGGGAAGAATAGCAAGGTGGAAAATGATCTTGACCGTCGACATCCGAGTATACTTCTCGAAGCGATCAAAGGAAGTATAATAGCGATCATTTGGCTCATCAAGCCGTGATGACTATCGTCTATGCGTTCAATTTCGGATGAAGATGTTTTACTAGTCACTGTTGAAGAACTAGGCCCAGGACAAGGACTGAACAAGGATCGATGGACCATGGTCTTTGATGGAGCCTCAAGCGCGCTTAGCAATGGCATCGGTGCCATCGTTATATCCCTACGAGCGGACATCGCCTTTCACGCCGAACTTTGCTTGATTGTCACGAACAACATGGCCGAATCTGAGCGTGCATCATGGGTATTAAAGTGCTATTGACTTAGAATCAAGTTCTTGCAAGTATATGGAGACTCGCTTTAGTGATGATCGGATTAAGGCGAGTGGGATACAGGCATCGAATCTCATTCCATATCGAGCATGTTTTGAGTTTGATCCCCCACTTGAAGAGATTACTTTCAATCACATTCCACGAGAGAGATTAGTTAGCGGCGCATTGGCTACTATGTCTTCTATGTTCAAGGTCGGATGGGACAATGAGGCTCCCCGGATCATCATTGAGAAGTTTGGCGAACCAGCATATTGTTATGAGCTTGATCTGAAGAAACCTTGGTACTACGATGTGAAGATATCTTGAGACTAGGGAATATCCCAGAGGGCATCATCAATGATAAGAAGTTTTTGAGAAGGTTCGCATCAAATTCTTCCTCGGCATGACATCCTATACAAGCGCAACTATGACTTGTGCTTACATTGTGTGGATCGAAAACAACGGCGTATCATGGAAGAGTTACGGCGCATTTGGTACCCACTCCAGTGGTCATACGATGGCTAAGAAGATTTTGAGAGCAGGTTACTATTGGTCCACCATAGGAACATCACCGCTATGCTCGATCTTGTCACAAATGCCAAATTTATGCAGACAAAGTACACGTACCTCCAGTACCTCTGAATGTTTTAACTTCTCCTTGGCCTTTTGCAATGTGGGGCATTGACATGATCAGAGAAATCAAGCCCACAACTTCCAACGGACATCGTTTCATACTTGTGGCAATTGACTATTTCACCAAGTGGGTAGAGGCAGCCTCGTTCGCATCCGTTACCAAGAATGTTGTGGCTCGATTCATCAAGCACAATCTTATTTGTCGGTACGGCACTCCCGAAAGGATTATCACAGATAACGGTTCTAATCTCAACAACAAGATGATCACCAAACTCTGCATGCAGTTCAAGATCAAGCATCACAACTCTTCTCCGTATCGGCCTAAGATGAATGGGGCATGGAAGCGCCAACAAGAACATTAAGAAGATTATCTGGAAGATGACGGTGACTTACAAGGATTGGCATGAGATGTTACCGTTGCTCTTCATGGTTATCGCTTTTCTGATCGGACATCAGCGAGGGGCAACCTTCTCTCTTGTATATGGTATGGGCGAGTCCTACCAATCGAGGTTTAGATACCCTCAACGAGTCCTCGGGGCCTTGAGTTAGAGAAGGCGATTGGGTCGGACTCGCCTTGATCGGATCAAATTGATTGATGAAAGCGACTTTCATCAATTTTCCATGGACAGATCTATCGAGAAGAGAATGATCGAGCATTTAACAAGAGTTGACCACAAAGTCTACCAAGTCGGTGATCTAGTAGTAAGCGCATCATTCTTCCACAAGGTGATCGAAATGGACTCCCACCTAGGAGGGACCATTTGTAGTCAGATAGTATTTTCTGGCGGAGCCATAATACTAGCACCATGGATGGTGAAGACTTCTACCACTGTGAACGGACATAGTCAAAAATACTACATGAAAGAGACTGCTAGGTCGTGACCTAGGCAAAAATAAGGGCATCTGGCGAACCAAAAGGTTCGGGCAAAGTTAAGGATATATATATAAAACATGTACACCGGAGTCGAAAACACGAAAAGGCGGCTTGGGCAAAAAGGTATCGGTGGTGAAAACCGAAAGAAAGCGGTCTAGGAAAAGTTAGGGATTTAAGTGTACGGCTATGTCTCGTCCAGATCACCTCTCTACTCCTAGACTAGTATCAGCATTCAAGATTCAAATGGCGAAGATCAGTCTACTCACTTTCTCACGGCCGGAGATGAGATAGTTGAAATATATGAGCATAGTTGGAACTTAAGAGATTGTTTCATAGCTTTTTACTTCTCTTGTATCTGACTACTTGGTCATCGCGCCTTTCAAATAAATACAAG
The DNA here is from genome assembly GCA_021764765.1 of Vicia sativa. NCBI lineage: Eukaryota > Viridiplantae > Streptophyta > Magnoliopsida > Fabales > Fabaceae > Vicia > Vicia sativa. The sequence continues at coordinate 193,929,991 of CM038792.1, read as the reverse complement.
TTTCTTTCTCTTTACAATTTTCACTGTTGTTGTTTGCATAAAGTCCAACGTTTGCTTTGATTGATTATATGCATCTGACAATAAAAATCTATTCACAAGCATGCGAAAAGTGAACATACAAAAGTAATTACTACGAGCTCGAAATTGAGATGACAACGAAAGTCACCAAAACATTCCACAAGCGAGAATCCCCACAGAGTGTCACTCACTACAAACCTTCCCAGTAGTATCGTTAGTCCTCGGTGTGATTCCACTCAACTAAATCATGTTACATCGGTCTTGAGCAATAACATTTCATCCCTAGCCGAGTATTTATCCCAATGAGAATATCTCAACAATTCCCTTTCCCCAGCAGCATCGATGTGGACACGAAACTTGGTCGAGATAGAGATCGGAGAAACCTACATCTTTACTTCCCATCGGAGATTTCAAGGACTCAGATCCTTCTTGGTCTCCCGTGACTATCAAATACTCTCCAGTAAGAATCTCAGTAAGATCCCGATGGAATACCTCCTAATTTTCCCCAGCGGGGCCTATGCACAAGATCCTCAACAGGGCATCTCTCACTAGCCTCAACAATATCTAGGCCCGAGACTCGGTCAGATAGTGTATCAGAGGAATCAAGGTTATCTTCCTTCTCAGGAATTCCATCCGTTTCATCCCCAGCGAAGTCAATCCACAAAACAACATCGTATCTTCTTCAAGATGGATATGTTGAAATACCACAACATCTATCATTCATACATTACTCATAAAAGTCATAATTTATGCATATGTCATTCATAAACATTGTCATGCATCATAACTTGCATAAGAGTAACGATATTCTATCAAAGTTTCTCTTGTTTTCTACAAAACAGGTGAAGATCACTTCTAAAAACAAACAGGTCCAAGATTAATACCCGAAGCCAGACGGGAAAACTATCTGAACGACCACCCGTGTTGTCCTCCGACAACAGATCCAGGATTAATACCCGAAGCCAGACGGGAAAACTATCTGAACGATCACAAGTTATCCTCCGATAACAGGCATTGGACCAATACCCGAAGCACAACAGGGAAGCCGTCCATATTTTGCCAAACTATTATCTCCTCAGAGTAATCGGCACGGAGATGTATTCTGACTCTCTCTTATTATCAACAGCAACTACAGAGTCTAGTGTACGACTCAGTTGCCTTAGATGGCATCTTAAGCCCATCACCGACTACTTGTCAATATTTCTCCACTTTCAGAATGCTGCATATTTGGTTAAAAAACCAATACAAACCAATAACTTCATTCAAAGATGAGCACGAAGTCTAGCATACGACTCCCTCTGGATGGCATCTTAAGCCCATCTCCCTGCTCCTTTCATTTCCAGAACGTCTACAGAGCCTAGCGTACGGCTCACTCCCCAGCATTGATCGTTCCAGATGGCATCTTAATCCCATCTCCGACAGTTCTCCTATCCAGACAACAATCTCGAGTCTAGCCTACGACTCATTCCCCAGCGAAGTCTCCAACTTCTCCAAATGGCATCTGTAAGCCCATTCCTGCATCATCACCAACAGCGAGCGAGTGCAAATTTTCAGGTGTACTCGAGTGTTCAATCATCTTCTACCTCCAGGCTACGAAAGGCGACCATGCCAATCTAACTCTTCCAGTACAAGAAGATTGAACATGGGCAGCTGTCATACCCCAAAAGTTTCCCTCCTATTCCCCAAGACATTCCATGCATCCATACTCAAGGATTCCTCAAGGGTTGATCAGACAAACCCTCTCCTAGACAATCAACCAAAACTAGGGTTTGGCAATCCACAGATCCAGATGGACTTCCAACATCTCCAATGGTCATCATGCCTCCTCATATGCTTCAAAGATTCTCCATGTCAAGTTTCAAGCCTCACAAGTCAAGTTTCCTCAGACAATTGCTCAAATGGTTGAAAATCAGTTGTATTGGACAAAAAGTCAACTGTGGTCAACATACAGTCAAACTTCATGATTTTTGGTCAACATCCTCATTTTGAAGTTACATTCATCATTTGATCAAGGGTTGATCATGATTCATCAAGAAAACTCAAGATTTGCTCAAAAGTCAAACTTTCCAAATTAGGGTTTTTTAGTGAAAAGTCAACTGAACTTTGACTGAGCATAACTTTCTCATACTTTCTCAAATTTTTTTCCAACACCTCTCATTTTGAAGGAAATTCAATTCTCTACAACTTCATGTCTCACAAGAACGTTCAAAAAATGCTTCATTTGGAAGGTATGGATCAAAACATTACAGGTCCTTTTCAAAGTCAACAAAAAGTCAACTTTTTTGTTTTGAAGATTTATTGAGCATGGAAACTCCAATTGAGAAGAAACCAAAGAGGTTGGTTAGAGGACACTTATAGCTTTCTAAAAAGTCCAAGAACACTCAAAAATATGGAAAATTGAGCAAAATACACCCTTCAGAAGTTGGGCATTTTTGAACAATTGCACAAAAGGAGATATTTGTCAAAATCCAATTTTTTCAAATGGGCCTATAATTTTATGATCCAAACTTGATCATAATATTATTTGTGACCTATTGATGCTTTGCCATGACAATTTTCTATTTTATTGATTTATTTTTGAATTTAAAACCATTTAATTCAAATTTAAATTATATAAAATATGAAAATAAGATATATTTTCAAGAGGAGTGGATTTTTATCAAGCTTGAGGTCCAAGATAGCCCACAAAACATACCAAATTCGTTCTAGCTCTCACATGGAAGAGAAAATCAAATTTTCTCCAAAATTTGATTTGATTTGAAAGAAATTTATTGCACATTCAATATCCAATCTTTTTTTACTCTCTTTGCTCTCATATTTCACTCTATAAATACCAAGCAAGCTGCACAAGACAAGACACAAAACCCTAGCCCCAACAACATCCCTTATTTTGCCAAATTTTTTCTCAAAATTGTCAAAATCGAATTTTAATTTCCAGCAGGTTTCAAGGAGTTCTAAGCCCTCCATTGTGTTCCTTGATATCCCAGCAAGCAATCCCAACTCTTACTCAAAGCCAAACCATCTAGAATCGTGCCCTATACATTGCTCCGATTTGGTATTTTTCTCAATTTTGGTTTCTTCGATTCATGCGTATTTAACTGTTTTTGTTTGCATATTTGGACTCAGGACATCCATTAGAATGCATTTGAATCATTACATGTGAGCTTGAACGTCCAGAACTCAAATCACCATGGCTAGGGATTTTTGAACTGTTTGAATCGAACCGGTTGATACAGGTGTTTTCAGGGCAAACGAACACCACCATCGTGTTCGCAGCCCCCGATTTAGGGGGGGTAGGGTACCTTAGAACTTTTTATTTTGCGTATTTTTCAAGTTTCAAGTTTTGATTGGTCGGAGAAGACGACCGGAGCTAGGGCTCCGACATCGTTGACTGGCTCTGACCGATGAAGGCTGGCGTGGCAAAAGCGAGCGATCCAATTCGTCCATTCGTATTGACTGGGGTTCACGCGTGCGGACTTGGTTTGGAACATTCCCAGGACACGTATTCACTTATATTCAATTGATTTCAGTTTCCATGACACGAAGTACACCATGGTGTAGTGGTTAAGGCGTTGGTTTGTGAAGATTCTCTCAATGGTCACCAGTTCGATCCCTGGCAAGACCAACTCTTTTTTTCTTTTTACAAAACTAACTATTTTCATATTTTCTTATTTATATTTCTTTTAATATTTTCATTCAATTTAATTTATCTTCTAATATTTTTATCATGCATTTAAAAAAAACCAAAAATATTTATTTTTGCATACTCATCAGAAAAATCTTTATTTAATTTTTAAAATTAAAATTATTATTTTTGCATGCATATTTAATTTAATTGCTAATTAATCATTTAAATAGATTTTAATTGATTTTTAATTATCAAATTAACTCCAAAAATTCCCAAAAAATTATTTTATCATATTAATGTCATTATTTGCATAAAAACTTTTTCTCATTCAAAAATGCTTATTTTTACTAACATTTTCCTCTTATGCAATTTTCTTCCGTTTTCCGATTTTGCATCTTTTCACAGGTTATACCGTTCCAGACAATTTTTATTACTTTTCTTTTTCAATTATGTAATTGCCTATGGGATGTAATAGTTTAATTAGGACTTTTATTTCCGCACTTTCAATTATGTATCTGCCCCAAAGCCATGTAATAGCGTAGGATTTATCTTTCTGCACTTTACATTTCAAATTTAATTTTATAAGCGCTAGTAATTACGCGTGTATGGCAAGATAAAATTGGACATAGATCACTCATAACTCCAAGATAAAGTACCTGAAATAAACACACTCTTTCACACATGCACCCCTTAGGGTAATTCTCTCTCGTTGCCTTTCGATTAAATGGTCAAGTCCCTTGAACGTAGAGGTATTCTAGCACCGTTGCCTTCAAAACAAATCATCATAGTCCCTTCGATACAAAGATCATAGACCCACGATGTCGCCTACGAATACATGATCTTGACCCTCGATTGTCGCCTATGAAAAATGATGATAGTCCCTTCGAATGTGCTAGGATACTTCCTACAAGTTGCTTTCTATGACCATACGATGTCCTTGAATGTCCGCTTATATCCAACGAATAAGGTTACCTACCAACTAATGGTATGGATAGCATTATTCTAAAGGAACGTAAAACAACATGAAAACAACCAATTCTGAGTAGGTAATAAGACTTTTATTTGCTTGCTCAAATCAAATACTTTTCACACCTCACACTTTTGTCAAAGTTCAAACTCTTTTCAAAAACAAAACATTTCTGAACACTTTGTATACATTCCTACATGAATCATTACAAAGTCAAAGCAAAATGCCTTTTCAAAACATTTTTGTCAAACACACAGAAAGCACAATTTTAAGATGATCTAAGAGCAACTAAGAGCTCGTAGATAACTACGGATGGAAAGGGGTGCTAATACCTTCCCTTTTCATAACCTTCTCCCTTACTCAGAATCTAACGAAGGTCTTTTTTTGTAATTTTTACCTTCCCTTAATTGGATAAAAGAAAAGTCGGTGGCGACTCTTACTATCCGCACATTTGCGATACAAAAATCTCAAAGTCAGTTCACCGTATTACAGATAGTTGCAAAATCTTTGAGGAAGATAGCAATGCTCATCAAAAGATGGTTAATGATAAGAGACAAGAATCAACAGAACCGTAGTAAGCCTTATGATGCGGGGAAGGGTAAACAAAGATCTTCTCAGGGCCAGAGAACTAGTGGGGGAGATGCTCCTGCTAAAGTTGTATGTTTCAAATATGGGCAAGCTGGTCATAAGAGTTATGCTTGTAATGCTTATGTGAAGAGATGTTTTCGTTGTGGTAAGTTTGGACATGCAATTTCCGACTGCCAACATAAGAGTATGGTATGTTTTAACTGTGGTGAAGAGGGACACCTTAGTAGTCAGTGCTCGAAACCAAAGAAGGGATAAGCTAGTGCGAAGGCATTTGCTTTGGCTGGGAATCCATCAGCTAGTGAAGACAAACTCGTTAGAGGTACATGTTTCATTAAAAGTGCGTCTTTAATTACTATTATTGATACTGGTGCTACTCATTGTTTTGTTGCTGCTGATAGTGTTAAGAGATTGGGTCTTATGTTATCCTCTATGAATGGAGAAATGGTCGTCGAAATTCCGACTAAGGGATCGGTGACTACTTTTCTTGTATGTTTGAATTGCCCTTTGTCGATCTTCGATGGAGACTTTGCTGTTGATTTGATTTGTTTTCCGTTAAGCGGACTAGATGTGATTTTGGGTATGAACTAGTTAGAATGTAACTATGTTCATATGAATTGTTATGACAAGTCTTTGAGGTTTCTACCCTAAAGAGGAATGAGTTGGTTTGTTGGTAGTAGCGATTAAAGCGATTGATGCAAGACGAAGCACAAATGTTCTCGTTGATGGTGACGTTATCATTGAGAATCAAGTTAGATTGGATGAGTTCACAATGGTGCGAGGATTTTCGAAGTGTTTCCTGATGAAATTCCTAATGTACCTCTTGAAAGAGATGTTGAATTTACGATTGATCTTGTACCTGGTACGAGACCTGTTTCTATGGCACCGGACATGATGTCTGCATCGGAGTTGTCTAAATTGAAGAAACAATTAGAAGAGTTGCTTGAGAAAAAGTTGTAAGACCAAGTGTATCTTCGTGGGGAGCGCCTGTCTTGTTAGTAAAAAAGAAAGATGGGAGTATGTGTTCGCGTTAAAAGGTGACGCGCTAGAGGATTCGAATATGAATTCAGATTCTCTGGCTCAAAACGATTTACTCTTTTGATTTGTTTATAAAGATGCCGTGAGCATCAAGCTTTATTATTTTCAACACAAGAAAGATGATTTAATGATTATGAAAAAGGGGAAAGCTGTTAATACCCTCAATTGATATTGATATGCGTAACGACTAGCGCAAACTAGACGCAACGCATTGGGGAGATTCTGAGTAAGGGGGAGGGAATAGATGGAGCACCCTAAATATATATAGTTATCTATAACTTTATATATGAATATGTTTGATATGTTTGTGTGTTTTAATTGCTATTTCTATGATTGGGAAAGTTTCTCCTTTGGGATTTTAAGAAGGATAGATTATGTGGGATCCTATCGTTTGTTATTATTGTGCTCGCAAAGATTTGTGGATCTTGCATACATATCCTAGTGGGAATCGAGCATTTGTAGCTCGGATCTCAGGGGATCTATGGTTTGTTTGATCCGAGGGAAAGAAATTTTCTCGGCAAGGATGAGACCTTGTGCCTCGTATTCTCAAAAGGATGTTGAGAAAGTCGAGCAATCGTAGTTCCCACTTATGCTAGTGGAAAGCAACGGGATGTTAGTAAGAGCAGACAAATGTCATCTTAATGAAAATGTATCTAATCTATTTCATCACATACATTTTGAAAAGTTTGATTGATAAAAATCTTTAAATCGTAAGCTATCGGTGTTTTGCTTGAGTGTACAAGCGTTACCACTTACATGTTTAAGAAAGATGTTTGAAAAAGATGATTGAATCTTTTAATGTAAGCATTGGGTGTTTTGCTTGAGTGTACAAGCGTTACCACTTACAATTAAGAGATGTTTTTGTTTGAAAAGATTTTAAAAGTTTTTGTTGTATGTGATGTGATAGATTAGATATTTCTTCCATAGAGATGATAGCGTCTAAATCTCGAGGAGAAATTGATTGGATTAAAGGGATGCTTTTAAGAAGCCCATGGGTCCTTGTATTGTTAGCCCAAGGAGGCATTCGAGGGTCATCGTGGGTCATCGAGGTCCTTGTATGAAGCTCAAGAGAATCTATAGGGTATGGCTGGTTTTGGCTTTAAAAGGATTTCACAGAAACCATCCTTTTGGAATGAAGAGCAATTTCACCGGGAAATTATACTCTGGATTCTATCTTAGCGGTGATTCTTTGTATTGGAAGCCCAATAGGAGGCTGTTAAGAGATTTTATGGTCTCTTTCATTGTATGATGCCCAAGAAGGCTAAAATCAATGAGGAGTTCTTTTGAGCGAAGCCCAAGAGGAGGCGGCTCAGCAGGGGTGTTGTCTTATATGAAGCCTAAGCGGAGGCTAAACTCGAGATGAATGAGTTTTCTTATATGAAGCCTAAGAGGAGGCTGAACTACGTGGGAGAGTTATCTTGTATAAAGCCCAAGCGGAGGCTAAATTCATGCAGGGGATGAATTATCTTGTATAAAGCCCAAGCGGAGGCTACAAATGTGGGGAACCTATTGGTTAGACTAATTGTTATGTTATAATTAGACAGTTGTATAAACAAGTGTGTGTGTGTGTGATATGTATTCACAGGAGTTTATGAAGGAAATATAAACAGATGCATGATGTTTATTTATAAAAGTTTATGAAGTAAATATAAACAAGTGTCTGTGAAACGAACGTTTGAAAGCAGCGTAACGATTATTTACAAGTCGGTGTGTACAAGGAAATGAATATGTACACGAATGAACTATTTATGTACAGACAAGGATGGATGTACATAGGAGGGTTGGGACTTACACCATAAGGGTGGCCCATTGGTTTGAAAGCAGTTTCACAGGGAATAATGCTCCTTTCAATACCAATGGTATTCGATATATCTGAAAAGCAAACGTGATCAAAATTTATCGTAAAGGGTATCATATTATATGGATAAAAGTTTGTATGAATACAGAAAGAATTTGATATGTACAAGGAAAATATGTATGTACATAAAAAAATGTTGGTTTGTGTATACACAAGTGAAGTGAAAACAAACGATCGAAGTTTGTCTATACTTGAGTATAAAAGGTACTGTGTTATGTACAGATAAAAATTTGTATGTATTTGAAGAGAGTTTGATATGTACAAAGAAATATTATGTACATAAAAGAATGTTATGGGACTTACAGTGAGGAGGCCCATTGGTTTAAAAGAAGTTTCATCGGGAATAATTCTTCTCCTAGAACCAATGGATTCGGTGTATAAACAAACGAATGAAAAAAAACGAAAGAAATTTGTTTATGTTTGAATATTAACAATGATGATTTGAGTATGTACGAGAAAAATTGAATATGTACATAAAAGAATTGGGACTTACACCGTAAGGGAGGCCCATGATCGATTGAGAAATTCGAGAAAAAACGAATTCGGTTTTATCGTTTAAATCGGATCGATCATGGTAAAAGATGTAAGTTTGATGAAAAAGTTTTGAAAAATGATTTTGAAAATGTTTTGAAATGTGAGGTTCATTTATGAGAAGTTTTGAAAAGAATCGGAAGTCGAAAACTTGAAAAATTCACCTTTAAAAGGTGTTTTGAAAAGTGCTCAGAACGTCGTTTTCGGCTCGATTAAAATATAATCAGATGAAAGTTTTTTCTGAAAATTTTTGCATAATCATAAAATAGATGTATTTATTGACAAGTGTCCAAAAAATCACCTTAAAATAAGGAGTTTTGATTGGTTAAAAAAAATTGTGAAGTTTGTGAAAAAAATATGAAAGTTTTAAAAAGAATGGTCTTGTGGGGAGTTGAACCCATGACCATTGGGTGGCTACGTGGCACAAAGCACTACGGGCAAGCTAGCTACCACTGGGACAAACGTGCGTTTGTGTTTAGGAATCAGAAACACGTGTAAACAAAGTATTGGAAAATTTGAATTTAAAAAAAACTCAAGAACACGCGCGCAGGCTTGTTCTTCGTTTTGATTTTCAGATTCTTCAAACCAAGATAAAATCTTCGTTTCTCAATGAAATTAAATGAAATAAACATGAAAGTTGCTCGATTTTTCACCACGAACACGAAGGTGGATGTTAATTGCATTTATTTTTGGTCTAGCATGTTTGAATTTCTGGGAACCACGAAGAACCCTAGAACTGTATTTTCTAAATTAAATGATGCATAGTTGATGATTCTTTGATTTTTTTTGAGGGCTTATGATCGTGATAGGTGCAGAAAGAGATTGGCCAAGAGTTTTTGCATTTAAATTCAAAGAATCATGATATCCAAGTTCATGTTATAACCTGTTCAAGTTGAAATCGAAGAAGATGATTGAGTGTTTCTAGAGCTGGTTTTAGGATTGGTGTAGCATCATCGGCCTATAAGGAAGCTATAGGGATGGTCTGCACTCCTTGAATCAAGCTGGATCGTGCTACACAAGTTCACCTGCATAAGCTCAAAAATGGAAACTGGAAATCGTGTTAAAGCTATTACAGATGCTTGCTAATGGTTTGGATCATCCCTATGAGGTTCATGGGTGATGTTTGAGTGCTTAGAACACAAGTTAATTCAACCAAACCAAGAATTCGAATCATAAGGCAGTTTTGAAAGCTTATGTGACATGAAATATAATTCTGAGTTCTAGCTTGTTTTATGTTAATCTTAAGCTTCAAACAAGTTATATGTTGACTATGAAATATGTTTGACACCAAAACTTTCCGTAGTTTTTACTAATTCTCAAAATTGCAAGTTTCCTCTCATTTGAACTATGATTTGAGAAATTGGAGAAAGTGGAAGGAAAGTATGTCTTGGCATTACTTTGGTGTGATTTGAACTTGAAATGGTGATCTATTTATAGGCCAATGGTTCTGAAAATGTTAGGCAAGAGTACATGGCAATTGGAAATTCAAGGTTGCCTTAAGGGGTAAGAATGACTTTTCAAAAAAATTTCCTCTTTTTACCATGTGTGAAAATCTTCAATTGATCTTATCTCATCTCAATTATATCTAGCTGATATTTATCAGCTCTAAGCTAATTGGCAAGGTGGCAATGCTTCTAGATGAAGAAATACCTATAATGTGATGTTTTGAACTTTGAAAATCATGTTCATGGAGCCTTATGTTTCAATTTCAAAAGTATAGCTAGACTCCATGGATTTGTGAGTTCTTGGAAATTTTGGAAAGCTTGTTTCAAAGCTACAACTTTCATGTTTTGAGTTTTTCCAATTCAAAATGGAACTAGGTGAAAAATGGCATGAAGTTTGGAAAAATAAGAAATTTTAACACTTAGAAATTTTCTAAGTATTGAAACTTTGACTTTTGTTGACTTTTTAAATTCTTTGATTTTTATGATCATGATGGATCATTTGAAGTATTTTGATGATTGAAAAAGTTTTGTTTTGAAAAATTTGACCAAAAGTCAAAGTTTGACTTTTCTGTGCAGATGAAAATTCATCAGATGTTTCCGAAATTGACTGATGAAGTATGTGAACTTCTGTAATGTTTTGAATCCAGAAATTAGGTCAAGATGTTGTATCTAAGATATAATGACCAATCTCTATCCAAAAAAGTCATTTCTTGCTCAAAGAGTCAGAGAATACTCATGCTCGATCAAAACCCTAATTGGTCGATCCTCGATTGATCTATGAGAGAAATGGACATCTGAGGATCAGAGGTTGATGATTTGATCAAGATAGATCAAATGAGGTGATAAAAACTCAAACCCTAATTGGTTGCCTCTTGAATCAGATGAAAATCTGATGAAACCCTAATTTTGACCTGTGAATGCTACACCCGATTAATGTTGTCTGAACTGTTAGTTATGCAATGATGCAAATGTAAGGTGGTATATTAGGTCAAAAATTGGGGTATGACAGTATGAGACTTTGTGTTGATTATCGGCAGTTGAATAAAGTGACAATTAAGAACAAGTATCCGCTTCCAAAAATTAATGATTTAATGGATCAATTGGTGGGTGCTAGTGTGTTTTCTAAAATTGATTTGAGATTTGGATATCAACAGATTAGAGTGAAAGATGATGATATTCAGAAAACCGCGTTCAGGACTCGGTATAGACACTACGAGTATTCGACGATGCCTTTCGGTGTTACTAATGCGCCAAGAGTATTCATGGAGTATATGAATCGTATTTTTCATACTTACTTGGATCGATTTGTGGTGGTATTCATTGATGACATTCTGATTTAATCTAAACTGGAAGAAGAACATGCAGAACACCTAAGAGTCGTATTGCAATTTTTGAAAGAGAAAGAGTTGTATGCGAAGTTGTCCAAGTGTGAATTTTGGTTGAAATAGGTTAGTTTTCTTGGCCATGTCATTTATGGTAGTGGCATTACCGTGGATCCTTCTAAATTTGATGTTGTGTTGCAATGGGAAACTCTAAAGTCGGTTACTAAGATTAGAAGCTTCTTGGGATTAGCCGGTTACTATAAATGGTTTATCGAAGGGTTTTCTAAGTTGGAACTTTCGTTGACTAAGTTGACTTGCAAAGGGAAAGCCTTTGTGTGAGATGTTCGATGCGAAGAGAGTTTCAATGAGTTGAAAAAGTGGTTGACGTCGGCTCCAGTTTTGAATTTACCTAATCTAGAAGAGTCTTTTGTTGTGTACTGTGATGCTTGTCTGATGGGGTTAGGTGGTGTGCTTATGCAGAATGGAAAAGTGGTTGCTTATGCGTCTAGGCAATTGAGGACTCACGAAAAGAATTATCCTATGCATGATCTTGAATTGGCTGCAGTGGTATTTGTATTGAAAATTTGGAGGAATTATCTTTATGGTTCTAGATTTGAGGTGTTTAGTGATCATAAGAGTTTGAAGTACCTTTTTGATCAGAAAGAGTTGAATATGAGGCAACGAAGGTGGTTAGAGTTGTTGAAGGATTATAATTTCGGATTGAATTATCATCCCAGAAAAGCTAATGTTGTAGCCGATGCTTTGAGTCGAAAGACTTTGCATATGTCGGCCGTCATGGTTAAGGAGTTGGAGTTGATTGAGAAATTCCAAGATTTGAGTTTGGTTTGTGAAGTGACACCGCATAGTGTTATGTTGGGAATGTTAAAGATTAACAACGATTTTCTTGACAATATTAAAGAGGCTCAAAAGAGAGATGTGAAGTTGGTGGATTTGATGGTAGGAGCTGATCGACCTGAGAATGATGATTTCAAGTTGGATGTGCAAGGTGTGTTGAGATTCCGAGATCGTATTTGTACTCTAGATGATGAAGCGATTAAGAAAGTGATCCTTGAAGAGAGTCATAGAAGCAATTTAAGTATTCATCTAGGAGCTACTAAAATGTATCAAGATTTGAAGTGTTTGTTTTGTGGCTGGCATGAAGCGTGATGTGTGCGATTTGTGTATGACCTCCCGAAATCAAAGATTGAGCATTAGAATCCTGCGAGTTGATGCAAGCAGAAGTTCGAATGGAAATGGGAACATTCGATGGACTTTGTGGGGTTTACCTAATACCTTGAGAGGACATGATTCGATTTGGGTGATTGTTGATAGGCTTACAAAGTAGGCACACTTTATACCTATTAACATTACTTATTTGATTCGAAGTTGGCTAAGATTTATGTTGGAGTGATTGTGAAGTTGCATGGTGTTACGATGAGTATTGTGTGGATAGAGATCCGAGGTTTACTTGATTTTGGAAGAGTTTAGAATCTAAGTTGAGGTTGAGTTTGGCATATCATCCATAGATGGATGGTCAGACCGAGAAGACCATTCAATCATTGGAGGACTTTTTGAGACTTGTGTTCTTGAGCAAAGAGGCTCATGGGATACTTATCTTCCTTTGATCGAGTTCACTTATAATAACAGTTACCATTCTAGTATTGGGATGGCACATTTTGAGGAATTGTATGGACGAAGGTGTAGGACTCCGTTATGTTGGCATGAATCTGGTGAGAGTGTGGTAGTTGGACCATAAATTGTTTGCGAGACTACAGAGAAAGTGAAGTTTATTCGGGAGAAGATGAAGGCTTCCCAGAGTAGACAGAAAAGTTACCATGACAAGAGAAGAAAAGATTTAGAATTTCAGGCTGGTGAGCATGTGTATTTGAGAGTCACGCCTGTGACTGGTGTTGGACGAGCTCTGAAATCTAATAAGCTCACTCCTCGGTTTATTGGTCCGTATCAGATATCAGATTGAGTTTGAAAAGTTGCTTACCGTGTGGCTTTACCGCCAAATCCTGCTAATTTGCACGATGTGTTTCATGTATCACAACTCTGCAAGTATGTCCCAGATCCATCTCATGTGATTCAGATGGACGATGTGCAAGTGCGTGATAATCTCATAGTGGAGACGATGCCTGTGCGAATTGTGGATCGCGAGATGAAGATTCTTAGAGGTAAAGAGATTGCGTTGGTGAAAGTTGTTTGGTTACGGAAAGCTTGATTGGGAGAGCAAGATCGAGACTCTATCACAAATTTTTAAAGCAGGTAAGTTTCCATTTTCGAGGACGAAAATATTCTATTAGGGGAAAGTCGTAACACCCAAATATTTAATTATTTCCTTTAATTAAATATTTAGCGATTTATTTGTGAATTATTGGTTGATATTGTTGTTGCAGAGATTTAAGTTGGTTTGGTCGTAGAATAATACTAGAAACGATATTATAACTATACGTTAGTGTTAGTGGGCTTAAGTTGTGGTGATAGTAGTAGTAGTGATGGGGTACAAAGTTTAAGCCCAAAACTAATTATAAGGATTTTATTTAATTAAAAAAAAGAAATTAGAATATTTGGCTATCGATGAGAAAAAGGAAAAACAAGGGTTTTGGAAAAAGGAACAGAACGATACGTAGAGCTTGCAGAGAAGAGAGAAAATTTGGAACGATCAAAAATTCATAGAGCAACCTTCAATCCAAGTTAAGGGTGGGGTTCTTTCTCTATAATTTGGGATATGATGGATGATAGGTAGTTAGGGATGTGTAATTTCGCTAGGTTGTGTCATGTCGATGTTGATTGCTTGTAAAAACCCCGATTGAAATATATACTTTTGCTATTCTATGATAAGTAGCTGTTGTTGATTGAAAAGAATGCGTAATTCTGCTGTTATATGATATGTTGCTGTTACTGATTAAAAATAATATCAATTGGATCGTGAAATTATGTTGAAACTAGTTTTTGGGTGAACTTGTGCAGCCTGAGTCGACTCATAGGATTATGTATCGATACAAGCTGCTGTGATTTTAAAAACCAGAGACTTGAAAACAACTTGCATCGATACAAACAACCTTGTATCAACTCATGGGGCTAATTTGGAAGGCTTGTATCGACTCATACGAGGTATGTATCGATACAAGTTAGTTTTGTACGATATATAGGTGTATGTATCGACTCATACTATTAAAAATCAGAATAACAGAAAATTAAATAACGTATGAGTCGACTCATACGATGCTTGTGTCGATACAAGATGCGTATGGATCGATACATGAGGTTTTGTATCGACTCATACTGGGTAGGAAGTGAAAAATAACTTCAGAAAACTATTTTGGTCATATCCTTGCGACCGTAACTCCGATTTAGTTGTCGTTTGAACCCTTGGATAGCTAAAAGTATGAGTTATCCTATGAAAGTAGTTTCAAACATAGGAGGTGAACATCTTGATGAATTGATGTGTTTTCCGTATGAGAATTCATTGTTATTGAGAGTTGTTAGAAGTTGTTGTTGTAGGGAATTGTTATTGAACATTGTTGGGTGGTAGAGACTTAATAGTCAGCGTTGGCGATTAATTTTGTTGTTTTACGTTGTGATTACGTTGTTGTTGTTGTATGCCATTTAAGATTATCACATACATACATTGCATACTATGTTGGCCTATATTGGCAAGAAACCACGTTGAGCCGTTAGGGGCAGAATGATTAAGTTGAAGGCTTACGCCTTGATGCCTCGGAATTATTGACATTTCTTTACGTTGGGATTTGTACTCCGATGTATAATACGGTGAACTGACTTTGTAGGATTTTTGTATCCAAATGTGCGGATAGCAAGAGTCGCCACCGACTTTTATTTTTATCCAATTAAGGGAAGGTAAAAGTACAGAAAAAGACCTTCGTTTAGATTCTGAGTTCGGGAGAATGGTTATGAAAAGGGAAGGTATTAGCACCCCTTTCCATCCGTAGTTATCTACGGGCTCTTAGTTGCTCTAGATTACCTTTTAAAATTGCTTTCTGTGTGTTTGAAAAAATGTTTTGAAAAAGGCATTTCGCTTTGACTTTGTAATGACTCATGTAGGAGTGTATACAAAGTGTTCGGAAATGTTTTTGTTTTGAAAAGAATTTTGAACTTTGAAAAGAGTGTGTGGTGTGAAAAGCATTTGTTTTAGAGTAAGCAACTAAGAGACTTATTTACCCACTCAGAATTGGTCGTTTTTCATACTTCTACGTTCCTTTAGAATAGCGCTAGCCTTACCATTAGTTAGTAGGTAGCTCCATTCGTTGGATGTAAGCGGGACATTCGAAGGGACATCGGATGGTCATAGAAAGCAACTTGTAGGAAGTATCCTAGCACATTCGAAGGGACTATCATCATTTTTCGTAGGCGACAATCGAGGGTCAAGATCATGTATTCGGAGGCGACATCGTGGGTCTTATGATCTTTGTATCGAAGGCACTATGATGATTTGTTTTGAAGGCAACGATGCTAGAATACCTCTACGTTCGAGGGACATGACCATTTTTGAATTCGTAAGGCAACGAGAGAAAATTACCCTAAGGGGTGCGTGTGTGAGAGAAGTGTGTTGATTTCAGAATATGTTATCTTGAAGTTAGTGGGCTATGTTCATTATTATCTTGCCATACACGCCTAGTTACTAGCAATTGATAGGGTGCGGAAAGTAAATTGCGGAAAGTAAAGATGCGGAAAGGTAAATGTCCTACGCTATTACAAGGCTTTGGGGCAGATACATAATTTAAAATGCAGAAAATAAAGACCTAATTTTAAACTATTACATCCCATATACAGTTACATTATTGGAAAATAAAATGAAAATAGTAAAGAAACGTCCGAATTGGAAGAACCTGTGAAACGAACGGGAAATCGGAAAATATGATGAAATCGAGATAAGAGAAAATGTTAGAAAAAATGCAACTTTTTAATTGGAAAAAAATATGACATGCTGGAAATAATGTAAACATGCTAAGATAATTTTTTGGGATTTTTTAGATGCAATTTAATAATTTAAAATGAATTTACAATGATTTAAATGCAAAATTACAAATAAAAATAAATATGCATGCAAAAATATATTTTTTAATTTATTAAATTAAATAAAGATTTTATGAAAATAATATAAAAAGGAAAATAATTTTTGATGATATTTTAATGCAGAAATAAAAAACATGAAATTAATTAAAACAATGCAAAAATATTAGAAAATATGAAAATATAGAAAAATATGAAGAAAATGCAAACTTGTAAAAGAATGGTCCCAGCATGGTTCGAACAGGGGACCTGGCCCTCAAACCTTGAAAACCAACGCCTTGACCAACTGAGCTGGCATGTTCTACTGTTTGGAAACGGAGTGAGTGGGTTATACACGCGTCGCTCTCTGGCTTCCTCCCGCTCGCGCCATCCATCGTCTTCAACCTTTTGAATTTTTGAAAGATAGCGTCGGCTTTTGCTCGACGCTACAGGCCCTGGCAAAATCAAAAACACAGCATACATAATATAAATGACATCTAAGGCTATGGTTCGATTCTTGGAAGCATTCCGAACACGATGGTATAGGTCCTATTGTCCAATTTTTCCGTTTAAGCAAAGCCCTAAATCGAGCTCAATAACCCTAGCTATGGTGTAACACGATTCAGGCCATGGAAATTCAATTGGCTTGCCCAGAAAGCTTGCAAACACATTACTAAACACAAAAACAACAACAAAACATGTTAATAATGCATGAATAATGAAACACGATTTTGGAATTTTCAAGAACAAACCAAACACGGATTTTTTGATTCTGGATGGATTTGAGCAATGTCAAGGTCTGGATTGATTCTGGAGATGTCAAGGAATGTGTTAGACACCTCAAAATTGATTGAAAACGGCTGGAAGTGTGATCACCAATTGCTTGCTTGCCACGGTTTTTTGAGCTTTGGAATAGGGTTCTTGAGCCAAAATTTCTACCTAATTAGTGTGGTATGCATCATGTATTTATCTTTGGAGGGATTTGGCATTGTTTTTGGTAAGAATCAATCAACATTCAATGAAAATCAATTTTGATTTTTGTACAAAATCAAATTTTCAAAATTTGATTAATTCTCAATCCAATCTTGCCAAATTGATCAATTTTCGAAAATTGCTGGCATTTGTAAGTTACTTGAGTCTCAAGGAAAGAATAAAATCAATCTTTGCAATTAATTTTAATTTTGAACTTCATTTTTAAATTTAATTTGCATTTAAATGAATAAATTACAAATTAAATAGAAAAATAAATCAAAAATTCGTGGCATTGGGCTTGGACATTCCTAATTTTATGAGGAATAAGTTTGGATGGAGAAAAAACAAGCCCATTTGCAAAAAATTTAATTTTTAGAAGTATCTCTCTTTGTGCATTCTTTCAAAATTGCCCAACTTGTGAATAGTGTATCTTGCTCAAGTTTCCACATTTTTGAGTGTTCTTGGACTTTTTGGAAAGCTCTAAGAGTCCTCTAACCAACCTTTTTGGTCTCATCTCAATTGGAGTTTCCATGCTCAATATATCTTCAAAACAAAAAGTTGACTTTTTGTTGACTTTGAAAATGACCTGTAATGTTTTGTGTCATACCTCTCAATTGAAGCATTTTGTGGACATTCTTGTGAGACATGAAGTTGTAGAGAATTGAATTTCCTTAAAAACAAGAGGTGGTGGAAAATTTTTTGAGAAAGTATGAGAAAGTTATGATCAGTCAAAGTTCAGTTGACTTTTCACCTAGAAACCCTAATTTAGAAAGTTTGACTTTTGAGCAAATCTTGAGTTTTCTTGATGAATCATGATCAACCCTTGATCAAATGATGAATGTAACTTCAAAATGAGGATGTTGACCAAAAATTATGAAGTTTGTGTATGTTGACCACGATTGACTTTTGTCGAATCTGTTGATTTTCAACCATCGAGCAATTGTTTGAGGAAACTTGATCTGTGAAGCTTGAAACTTGACATGGAGAATCTTTGGAACATATGAGGAGGCATGAAGACCATTGGAGATGTTGGAAGTCCATCTTGACTTGAGAGATACCAAACCCTAATTTGGGTTGATTGTCTAGGAGAGAGTTTGTCTGATCAACTCTTGAGGAATCCTTGAGTAGGGATGTATGAAATCTCTTGAATAGATGGAGGGCAAATTTTGGGGTATGACACGATGGTACCACATGCATTTGCATTTCGTTGATTTGCATATCATAACACACGTTGATGTTGTTCTTGTGATTGAATTATGTTGTTGTGGAATAGTGGTATGATTGCAAAATAGTGATTTTGTATAATTCGAACTATATATTGTTTATCATAATCTCAATTATATGGTTTGATATCTCACCCTTTACTTGTTTTCACCATTTCCTTTATATTGGTTACATGCAGGTAACCAGGAGGAGTAGTCGTTATTGTCGTAGTCTAAGTTCAGTGTCATTTGCTCTGATACGTAGCACTCGGGGGAAATGTGCATTTGTTTTATTTTGCTGTTTTCAATGTTGAAACTTGCATAATTGGATTAACGATTGTATTACATTGATTCTGTTTTAAGACTCAAAAGAATTCTATGTCTCATATGTATAAGTGTTTTGAATGCCGCTACATAATTAATGAAGTTGTTTCCGTTTGAAGATTATCCTCTTTAAAGTGTTATGTATTTGTGTGAGTAAAGATGGCATGTGCGTGTGTTTACGTTGAGATTGTGACATCCTGATTTCGTTGAAAATTTTATACTCTGATTGCCCAAATAAATACTTGGGGTAGAATTGGGGTGTTACAAGATCCATAGGGGATACTTTCTAGTTATGCACAAGGTAGAAGATTGTTTGAACAAGGAGTGTTTGTATTATAGGGTCCCTTGAAGTGGAGGATGGACCTATTTGTGGAAAACTAGACCAACTTGACCAGAACCTGTACCTTCTTGAAGAAAGAAGATAAAGATGCTGGAACAAGAAAGTTAAATTCAAGGACTTCATGCGGGAGTGAAAATTTTGGATTGAATTGTTCAGCCTCTAATCAGCACAGAGAAGAGATTGTCAAAATCTTCATGCGGGAGTGAAGATATTGATAAGGTAACTTCTGTGCCTATGTGTTTCCATATTGGTCAGGTTATTGGTTGGGTCTAGTCTATTGCTTGGTGGAGACGCAAACTTATTGTAGGGTTAATTTATTTTCAATCCTTATGTGTTATGCTTACAATTGAATTATGGAGTAAACATTGTGTACATTACATTGAAGTATGGATATATTATTCTGCATAGCCTCTGATGCAAGCCCTAAAAGTGAAAGAAGGATCCTAGGGTTATTTTTATTCAATAGAATATTGAGAAGTTCTTTCAACCTATTAAAAGTGTCAACGATACTTGAGATTTTCTCAAGTCCACTCATAAAGACATTTAGTAATAGAGTTGATGAGTATAAGTTGATAAATGATTCTCATATACATCTGTAAGTTTAAAGACCTTGAAGATATCAAGGATGATGAGTTCTAATGAGATGGAACTAATGTTCTATAAAATGTTAGAACATTATTACTAGTATGCAACTACTAGTTGAAGAACAAATTTTCTGGGTGCTAAACAAATGTAGTGTGAGTACATATATTTGGAACTTGCTCCTGATCTGGAAGAGGAAACATCTACTTATTAGTTGATCAGGACATGATCATCAGGTTATTATACTCTAGATGTAAGTTTATTTCTGACCTAAGCTTATAGGAGTATAGAAGTCAAGCTCAGTGCATGTAAAAGACTCATAAAGGTATACCCCTCAGTTCCTTTATGTGAAATCAAAATGAGCTTATATCTGGAATATTCTTTTGATCAAAGGAACCAAATATGTTGAAAGTTTGAGTATGGACCATAGAATAAATTTTGTTTGAAGTTGAATACTGTGCCTCAACCACAGTGAATCATGGTCATAAATGTTGACTACCCTAAATAATATCCTGGAAGGGTATTGTCAATTAGAATCGAGAAAGTCAGATTGCTATGAAGAATCTGAATATCTATGTGTTATGCCATAAGTAAGTCTGTTCTAGAAACCTAGTTGAGGGAATCTCCTCTATAGGTACAGACTATGGCATCCATCATCTCAAAATCAGAAGTGAAAGCCTGAAGAAAAGCTTATTGAGATATGGATCATATTATTTCTTAATGTGAAAATTGTTTGGATGTGAATTTGATAGTTGTAGTGCTTCCTATGTTCCCCCCAAAATGTTATGGATGAGAAAGTGTGGATGTTACCCCCAAAACCACTCTATGATAGATGATGTCGTATGAGATGTTGAAACATCATCTAAATGTATTTACTTTTGAATATATATTTTATTTCATGGAATTAAAAGTGAGTGTGAAGATGTAATTAGTCAGAATGATCTAGTGTGAGTAGTTAATTCTAACTGACTAACTAGTAGGTACTTTGACAGGAGACTAAGTACTTATTAGATGTGCAGCCTGAATTTAAAATTCATATACTTTGTCGGGAGCCGAGTGTGTGTATGATATATTCACGACATAGTGTGAACTGAACGTCAATATCAAAGTTCACAATCTTCACAAGCTTTGGATGTGTGGCAATGTTATCTGGTGATTATTTGAAGAGCTAATTCAACTAAGGAGATGCATATAGATGTTGTCAAATATCTTGATGTGAGCTGGATATTTGTGATAATTGTGTAGAACTCTGAATCAAGAAAGAGATAAAGATTGTGATGTATAAGAGAATGTTCTACATGAAGATGTAACATCACAACTATTGAAGACACCAGAGATTTAAGAAAGATGATAAGGATCAGACTTATCTCTTGAAGACTTATAATTAGTTATACACATAGTTAACAAGGAGGTTTCTTCTATTAAAAGTTACACAGTTTGGCAATGTGAATCTTGTGAAGCAAGCAAACTAAGGATTCCTAATTTAGAAACTGTGGAAAATTCCAAATAAAGAATACTTCAAGTATTATGAGGACCAACATCAAAGAAGTCCTTATTTTGTGTATCTCTGGGGCAGTAAGGGGTATTGAGATCAGCAAAGACAGTGTAATTATGCTTCTAATCATATGGAAAGTCTTTTAAAGACTAATCGTTTCAAGCCAGAAGAACAATGTCGAACGAGAAGTCAAGACATATCTCAAGACATGTTTTATCCTTAAAAACCAGCAGGGATAATTCTTAAACTTCTCATCTAAGACGTGTAATGATGGTGTGTGTATCATGTGTTCTGACTTAGTGCATATTTTGAAACTTGTCAGTTCCAAAATAAACAGGTTGTATTAAAGGCATTCATTGCCTTCAACCAGTGCACAAATTCACCTGATGCGGTTCTTATTGAAGTAGCGTTTCTTGACCAAGATAATTGTTACAATCAAGGTACGTTATTTTAGTTGTTCAGGTATTTATAGTGTCTTTTTGTTTCTTTTTCTCCCCTTCACTTTTGTTGTGTCTTCGTTTGTTTTACTCTCATGTCCTTCGTTCAGATATGGGTAAGTTTAGAGTATGTGAAGGTTATGTTTGTCAACTTGTGGCAAACATAGGGAATAAGGGTAGTGTTCAAACGTTGTTAAGTTTAAGGTTAATCTTTGTATTTGTTTTGCAAAGATGTTGAATAGGATGTCTATTAAGTTTGTTAGTTCTTGCATTTTACGCAAGTATTTTTGTTTTGTGTCTTGTTTTTGAGTTATGTACACAAATTGTGTCTTGTGTTCTTAGTTATCCAATATAGAGGTCTGGTTCTCTATGTTTGTAAATGGAGAGTTCAAGTGTTTATTTATGTTAGTGAGTTTCCTCTTGTGCTCTAAAAGTGGATGTTGTGTTAATATGTGTCGTAACATAGTTCTCAGTTTGAGGGGGATTATTTAGTATGTTCTTCCTCATGTGCATCATGGCCTCAGGTTTTCTCCTTCTTTGTGAAGATGGTGCCAATGATGTTATGTTTCCTGTGCTATAGTGAGTTCTCCTTCAACAAGCCTTTATCATATTATGGCTAAAAAGGGGGAGAAGTAGTTATGTTATGTTATTTCTAAAGAGCAACTCTTAAGGGGGAGAAACCTTGTCTGATCAGTGTGACCCTTAAAAGAGAGAGAACATTGGAGTTGGACCTTCTAGAAAGATGTCCTAGTATGATGTTTCAACATCATAAAATAAGACTGAAGATTGTCACTTGTAAAGTTTGACATATCATAAATAGTGACTACTGAAGACTTCTAAATTGCCGCTGATGGATTAAATTGTTTAAACCCTTGTATATTTTATTATACTTTTGTAATACAAAGGTTATGTAAATTAGTTTTAGCCAAAATAAGACAAAGAGGGAGATTGTTGATTCTCTATTTTTAGGATTGGCTTTATGTTTGGTAAAATTAGTACAACAACAATAGGTTAAATAGGATTTATAACTTGTAAGAAGAAAATAGGTTGAAGTTCTATTTAATGAAGAAACATGTTGTGTTTAAATGTTTCAACATCTAGAACAACATATGAAAGAGGATGTCGTGACATCAAACATCACCTCTTGAGCTGTTAAAGTTTATTCTGATTACATTTTAAATGTCTTGAATATTATGGGAATATTATGCATCATATGTGGCATGTTTGTGAAGGCATATGTGGAGGTCCAAGATCTAAGGAGAAAGATCAACAAGGACCTTGATTGTAGCATAAGTAATCTACTTGTTTATCTCTGCAGAAAGTTTGTTACTGTAGAAGTTTGTTACAACTTATATTGTTATTTTGAAGGCCCAAATCCAGTTGGGTAATAGGTTATAAATAAGAAGTTGTAACCTAGTTTTAGTAAGCTACCTGGTTTTAGAATGATGTAATCTTTAGGGTTAGCCTTGTAAGTGAATCACCCGGATTGTGGGATGGTCATTGATTTGTGCCTCGAAGCCTGTAGGCATAAGGTTTATTTTACTCACTCAGAAGCTGTGAAGCAACGAGTGTAGTTGTGTCATTGGAAGAAGTTGTGAAGCAATTCCAATTTTGGTGCATGTCACTGTTTTTTATATTGTGTTTGAAGTGTGGTATCTTCAAACTATTTTAGTGTGTTTGGAGTCATGTATCTATTAGAACATAGTTTGATCGTAATCATATCTTAGAGTTTTAATGATAACAAATGAAATAAATTTTTTATAGTAAATATGATACTCTGATAAGAATGTTTTTGTTTCAGATGATGTTCTGACTCAAGCACTCTGGAAAGTGAAATATTAAGTTACGCTGAGCAGGTAAAGAATTAGAAGTTCTAAAGATGAAAAGCAACATCTGAATACGCACACTGAAAGCAAACTCTAATAGATGAAAAGCTAACAAAAGTCTGACAGAAGATAAAGGTAAATAAATTGTCAAGTGGAACAAAGTTCGAGATTTAATGAAAACACAAAGTACAAGCAAACAAGCAACATTAAATGCGTTCCCATTGTTCAAGATAGCAACAGAAAAATTTCCGAAGCTATATATAGAAGATCATTTGTTTAAAGAAAAAACACACGCTATCCCACCAGTGAACTCATGCTTAATTCATGTAAGAACAATCTGAGTATTGAGTTTACCATTTGTATCGAGCTTAAAACTTAGTGAAAAATCACAGTTGTGATAAAGCTTATTAGAAGCAAACTGATACACTATTGTTAGAAGTTATTTTGTAATTGTTCCTTGAGAGACCAGTTGGGTCAGATTTCTCGAGAGGGCTAGGACTAGAGAGTATTAGAGGTGTTAGTCACTTGCAGTTGGCTTGTGCATTGTATTATTAGTCACAATAGTTGGTTGTGCACTTGTAATCAGTTTGATTATAGTGGATTAAGTCCTCGACAAGAGAGGCAAAATCACCTTGGCGGGTGGACTGGAGTAGTTTGAGTTTCAAACGAACCAGGATAAAAATACTTGTGTTTTATATTGTTGTTACTCAGAAAAAGAAATGAAGGAAAAACTTATTCACCCCCTTATAAGTGTTTTCTAAACCTTCAGTATCTCCAAGCTGATTGTGTTAGGAGCCAAGTAGTTGATGCAGTTGCTGCTGTGATAGTAGATGATAAACATCACCGAGGTGATTGGAAGTGGCGGAGTTCTCATATCTAAGTCTGGTAACTTAGGTAGAAGGGTCATTGGGTAGTCTGATTAAGTGAGGAGTGTAAACAAGGTGGTTTCCCTCCGAATTAATACTGCTGATAGTGAACTTCATTCTTGGCTTAGTATGCCCCCAAATGTAGGTTGGTTAGAACCGAACTGGGTTAATAATTCCTTGTGTTATTTTGTTTCCTGCACTTTCAATTGGTGTCAGAGAAGGCATCCTATCTGTATCTGGATGAGATCTATAAGGGATACTTTCTGGTTGTGCACAAGGTAGAAGATTGTTTCAACAAGGAGTGTTCATATTGTATGGTCCCTTGAAGTGGAGGATGGACCTATTTGTGGAGAACTAGACCAACTGACCAGAACCTGTACCTTCTTGAAGAAAGAAGATAAAGATGCTCGAACAAGAAAGTTAAATTCAAGGACTTCATGCGGGAGTGAAGATTTTGGATTGAATTGTACAGCCTCTAATAAGCACAGAGAAGAGATTGTCAAAACCTTCTTGCGGAAGTGAAGATATTGATAAGGTAACTTCTACGCCTATATGTTTCCATATTGGTCAGGTCATTGGTTGGGTATAGTCTGTTGCTTCGTGGAGAGGCAATCTTTTTGTAGGGTTGATTTATTTTCAATCCTTATGTGTTATGCTTACAAGTGAATTATGGAGTAAGCATTGTGTATATTCAGTTGAAGTATAACTATATTCCGCTGCATAGCCTCTGATGCAAGCCCTAAAAGTGAAAGAAGGATCCTAGGGTTATTTTTGTTCAACAGAATATTGAGCAGTTCTTATAACCTATTAAAAGTGTCAACAATACTTGAGATTTTCTCAAGTTCACTCATAAAGACATTTAGTAATAGAGTTGATGAGTAAATTCTACCTTGTGTATTTTATAAAGTCGGATCAGATGTCATGATATCCTGAGTCTGCCCTCACCATAATTTCAATTAAAAGTGCAAGAAACAAAAGAACACAAGGAATTGTTAACCCAGTTCAGTTCTAACCAACCTACATCTGGGGGCATACCAAGCCAGGAATAAAGTTCCCAATCAGCAGTATTAATTCGGAGGGAAACCACCATGTTTACACTCCTCACTTAATCAGACTACCCAATGACGCTTCTACCTAATATACCACACTTAGATATGAGAACCTCCGCTCACTTCCAATCACCTCAGTGATGTCTATCAGCTATTATCACACCAGTAACTGCATCAACTGCTTAGCTCCTAACACAATCATCTTGGAGATACCTCACTCCAAACACAACTAAAACAGTTTGAAGATACCACACTTCAAACACAATATAAAACAGTCACTCAAGTGACACAAACCAAACTTTGAATTGCTTCACCGCTTCTTCCAATGACAAAACTGTACTAATTGCTTCACAGCTTTTGAGTGAGTAAAATAATCCTCTTGCCTACTGGCTTCAAGGTACAAATCAACAACCATCCCACAATTCGGGTGGATACCTACAAACCAACTCTCCTAGAGAGTTGTAACATACTCAACCCTAAAAACTACATCATTACTAAATTCGGCTAGCACCAAAGTTAGGTTACAAAGCTTCTATTTATAACCTATTACCCAATTGGATTTTGGCCTTCAAATAACAGCTTGAAGCTGTAACAAACAGCAGTAACAAACTTTCTACAGAAAACAAACAAGCAGATAACTTCTGCTACAATCAAGGTCCTTGCTGATTTTTCTCCTTAGCTCTTGGACCTCTACAAATGCCTTCAAGATCACACCACTTATGATGCATAATATTCCCCGAATATTTTGCATAATTTAAAATAGAACTGTAACAAACTTTGATAGTTCAGTAGCGTGATGTCTAATGTCTGATGTCAAGACATCCTCTTCGACATGTTGATCCAGATGTTGAAACATTTCAACACAACACGTTTCTCCATAGAACTTTAACTTGCTTTCTCCTTACAAGTTATAAATCCTATTTAACATATTGCTGCTAAATTAGTTTTACCAAACATAAAGTCAATCCTAAAAATAGAGAATCAACAATCTCCCCCTTTGGCTTATTTTGGCTAAAACTAATTTACATAACCTTTGTATTACAAAAGCATAATAAAATATACAAGGGTTTAAACAATTTAATCCAGCAGCAACAATGTAGAAGTCTCCAATAGTCGCTGTTTATGATATTTCAAACTTTACAAGTGACAGTCTTGAGTCTTCTTTTATGATGTTGACACATCATACTAGGACATCTTTCTAGCAGGTCCAACTCCAATATTCTCTCTCTTTTAAGGATTCCACAAATCACATAAAGTTTCTCTCCCTTAAAAGTTCATCTTCATAGATGACAAAACATAACCACTTCTCCCCCTTATTAGCCATAATATGACAAAGGATTGTTGAGGGAGAACTCACTATAGCACATGAATCATAACATCACAGGCACCATCTTCATAAAGAAGGAGAAATATTGAGGCCTTGATTCACATGAGAAATAAGATACTAAATAGTCTCCCTCAAACTGAGAACTATGCTATGACACAGATTGACACAACATCCTCTTTTAGAGCACAAGAGGAAACTCACTAACAGAAACAAACACTTGAACTATCCATTAAAAGACATAGAAAATCAGACCTCTATATTGGATAACTCAGAACACAAGACAAAGTTTGTGTTCATAACTAGAAAACAAGACACAGAACAAAAATAATTGAAAAAAATGCAAGAACTAACAGACTCAAAATAGGATATCCTATTCAATGTTTTTGCAAAAACAGCTGCAAAGATTGACCTCAGACTTAACAACATCTGAACACTACCCTTTTCCCCTATGTTTGCCACAAGTTGACAAACATAACCTTCACAAACTCTAAACTTACCCATATCCGAACGAAGGACATGAGAGTAAGACAAACGAAGACACACAAAAAACGAAGGAAGAAAAGAAACAAAGACACTCTAAATACGAGCAACTAAAATAGCTTGTAACAATTGTCTTGGTCAAGAAATGCTACTTCAATAAGAACCGCATCAGGTGAATTTGTGCACTAGCTGAAGGCAATGAATACCTTTCGTACAACCTGTTTATTTTGGAACTAACAATTTCCAAAACATGCACTAAGTCAGAACACGTGTTACACACCATCAATACACATCTTAGATGAAAAGTTTAATAATTATTCCTACTGGTCTTTAAGGATAAAACATGTCTTGAGATATGTCCTGACTTCTTGTTCGACATTGTTCTTCTGGCTTTAAAAGATTAGTCTTTAAAAGACTTTCCATATGATTAGAAGCAGAATTACATTGTCTTTGCTGATCTCAATACCCCTTACTCCCCCTTATATATATATAAAATAAGGACATCTTTGATGTTGGTCCTCATAATACTTGAAGTATTCTTTATTTGGAATTTGCCACAGTTTCCAAATGAGGAATCCTTAGTTTGCTTGCTTCACAAGATTCACAGATTGCCACACTCTGTAACTTGTAACAGAAGAAACCTCCTTGTTAACTATGTGTATAAATAATTATAAGTCTTCAAGAGATAAGTCTGAACCTTATCATCTTTCTTCAATCTCTGGTGTCTTCATTAGTTGTGATGTTACATCTTCATGTAGAACATTCTCTTTTATACATCACAGTCTTTATCTCTTTCTTGATTCAAATTTCCACACAGCTATCACAAATATCCATCTCCTATCAAGATATTTGACAGCACCTGTATGCATCTCCTTAGTTGAATCAACTCTTCAAATAATCACCAGATAACATTGCCACACATCCTTGACTTGTGAAATAATAGTGAACTTTAGTATTGATATTTAGTCCACACTAGGCCATGAATTCTTCATACAAAGACTCAGATGCGGACAGAGTATATGAATTTTGCATTCAAGATGCACATTTAATAAGTACTTAGGCTCCCGTCAAAGTACCCACCAGTTAGTCAGTTAGAATTAACTACTCACACTAGATCATCCTTACTGATTACATCTTCACACTTATAATTACTTCCTGGCAATAGTACAACTTTCAATAATTGAAGACTTTAAGATGATGTTTTGACATATGGTACAACATCATCCATTATGGTTCTGGGGATAACATCCATAATTCCTTATTCATAACACTTGAGGGGGACACAAAAGCCGCATTGTAAGCTTTACATCCCAACAATTTACATATCAAGGAAAAATATGATCCACATCTCAATAAGCTTTTCCTCAGACTCTCATTCTAATTTTGAGATGATGGATGTCATAGCCTGTACCTGTCGAGGAGATTCCATCAACTAGGTTTCTAGAACAAACTTAATTAGGGCATAACAAGTATGCAGATTCTTTAAGATAATCTATCTTCCTTGATTCGTCTTGACATTACACTTCCTGGACAATATTTAGGGTATTCAATATTCATGACTATAATTCACTTTGGTTGAGACACAATTTTCAGCTCCAAACAAAATTTGTTATATGATCATGAATAACTCTTTACATATCTGGTACCTTTGATGAGAAGAATATACCAGATATAAGCTCATCTTAATTTCTCATAAGGGGACTGAAGGAAGTACCTTTATGAGTCTTCTTACTTTCATTGAGCTTTACTTGATACTCCAATAAGTATATGTCAATAAACTGACATATGGAGTATAATAACCTGTTGATCGTGTCCTGATCAACTTATAAGCAAATGTCTCCTATTCCAGATCAGGATCAGGTTCCAAACATATGTACTCACACTACATTTGTTTAGCACCCAGAACATCTATTCTTCAACTAGTAGCTGCATACTAGTAATAATGTTCTAACATCCTATAGAACATTTGTTCCATCTCCTTGGAACATATCATCCTTGATAGTCTTCAAGTTCTTCAAAAAACTTATAGATGCATATGAGAATCATTGATCAATTGATACTCATCAAGTCTATTAATACATACCTTTATGACTGGACTTGAGGAATATCTCAAGTATCTTTGACACATTTAATATAATTGTAATAATCTGCCAAATATTTTGTTGATAAAATAACCATAGGATGCTTCTCTCACTATAGGGGTTGTATCAAAGGCTATGCAGCAGAATATAGCCATACTTCAACAAAATGTACACTATGCTTACTCCATAATTTACTTGTAAGCTTGAAATTGAAGGATTGAGAATAAATCAACCCTACAAAACACTTGCTTCTTCGCCAAGCAACAAACTAGACCCAATCAATATCCTGTCCAATATGGAAACAAATAAGCATAGAAGTTACCTTATCAATAGCTTCACTCCCGCTTGAAGGTTTTGACAATCTATTCTCTGTGCTGATTATAGGCTGAACAATACAATTCAAGGGACCATACAATATGGACACTCCTTATTCAAACAATCTTCTACCTTGTGCACAACCATAAAGTATCTCCCATGGATCTCATCCAGAAATAGATAGGATGCTGCTCTGATACTAATTGAAATTATGGTGTGACCAGACTCAGGATGTCGTGACATCTGATCCGACATTACAAAACAGACAAGGTAGAAATACAATTAAAATTCCAGGAAACAAAAGAACGCAAGGAATTGTTAACCAAATTTGGTCCTAACCAACCTTCATCTGGGGGTATACCAAGCCAGAAATGAAGTTCACTATCAGCAGTATTAATTTGGAGGGAAACCACCCTGTTTACACTCCTCACTTAATTAGACTATCCAATGACCCTTCTACCTAAGATACCACACTTAGATATGAGAATCTCCTCTCACTTCCAATCACCTTATTGATGTCTATCAACTACTATAACACCAGCAACTGCATCAACTGCTTGCCTCCTAACACAATCATCTTGGAGATACCTCACTCCAAACACAATATAAAACAGTCACTCAAGTGACACAAACCAAACTTGGAATTGCTTCACAGCTTCTTCCAATAACACAACTGCACTCATTTCTTCACAACTTTTGAGTATGTAAAATAATCCTCTTTCCTACAGGCTTCGAGGTACTAATTAGTGACCATCGCACAATTCGGGTGGTTCACCTACAAACCAACTCTCCTAGAGAGTTGTTATAGACTCAAGCCTAAAAACTACATCATTACTAAATTTGGATGGTACCAAACTTAGGTTATAAAGCTTCTATTTATAACCTATTACCCAACTGGATTTGGGCCTTCAAATAACAGCTTGAAGCTGTAACAAACTCCAGTAACAAACGTTCTGCAGAAAACAAGCAAGCAGATAACTTTTGCTACAATCAAGGTCCTTGCTATTTTTTCTCCTTATCTCTTGGACCTCCAAAAATTCCTTCAAGATCACGCCACATATGATGCATAATATTTCCATAATATTTTGCATAATTTAGAATAGAACTATGATAAACTTTGATAGTTCAGTAGTGTGATGTCTGATGTCCTGACATCTTCTTCGACATGTTGTTCCAAATGTTGAAACATTTCAACACAACATGTTTCTCCATAGAACTTCACCTTGCTTTCTCCTTACAAGTTATAAATCCTATTTAACCTATTGCTGTTGTATTAGTTTTACCAAACATAAAGCCAACCCTAAAAATAGAGAATCAACAATCTCCCCCTTTGGCTTATTTAGGCTAAAACCAATTTACATAACCTTTGAATTACAGAAGCATAATAAAATATACAAGGGTTAAACAATTTAATCCATCAGTTTAGAAATCTTCAGTAGTCACTGTTTATGATATTTCAAACTTTACAAGATGTCACGACATGCAGAAGAAGAAGTCACGACATCGGACATCATGCTCTTGTTGTCAAAGTTTATTCTGATTACATTTTAAATTATGCAGAATATTCTAGGAATATTATGCATCATATGTGGCGTGATCTTGGAGTGATTTTTGGAGGTCCAAGAGCTAAGGAGAAAAATCAGCAAGGAACTTGATTGTAGCAGAAGTTATCTGCTTGTTTGTTTTTTGTGTAAAGTTTGTTATTGCGGTTTATTCTGACTTATTTGTTATTTAAGAACCCAAATCAATTGGGTAATAGGTTATAAGTAGAACCTTTGTAAACTAAGTTTGGTACCAGCCGAGATTTATTATGATGTAGTTTTTAGGCCTGATTCTGTAACAACTCTCTATGAGAGTTGGTTTGTAGGTGAACCACCTGGATTGTGGGATGGTCACCGATTTGTACCTCGAGCACTAGGCAAGGATTATTTTACTCACTTAGAAGTGAAGCAATGAGTGCGGTTGTGTCCTTGGAAGAAGCAAGCAATTCAAGTTTTTGTCACATGTGTGTTGCTTTATATTGTGTTTGAAGTGTGGTCTCTTCAAATTGTTTTAGTTGTGTTTGGAGTGAGGTATCTCCATGATGATTGTGTTAGGAGCCAAGCAGTTGATGCAGTTACTGGTGTGATAGTGACTGATAGGCAACATTGAGGTGATTGGAAGTGAGCGGAGGTTCTCATATCTAAGTGTAGTATCTTAGGTAGAAGGGTCATTGGGTAGTTTGATTAAGCGAGGAGTGTAAACATGAAGGTTACCCTCTGAATTAATATTGGTGATATTGAAATTCATTCCTGGCTTGGTATGCCCCCAGATGTAGGTTGGTTAGAACCGAACCAGGGTAACAACTCCTTGTGTTCTTTTGTTTTCTGCACTGTTAATTGTATATTCTACCTTGTCTATTTTATAATGTCGGATCAAATGTCACGACATCCCGAGTCTTCTTGTAATAAGAATTTCAATTGGTATCAGAGCAGGCATCCTTCCTGTTTCTGGATGAGATCCATAGGGGATACTTTCTGGTTGTGTACAAGGTACATGATTGTTTTAACAAAGGGGGTTCATATTGTATGGTCCCTTGAAGTAAAGGATGGACCTATTTGTGGAGAACTAGACCAACCTGACCAGAACTATTATACCTCTTTCAAGAGAGAAGATATTGAAGTTGGAACAAGAAAGTTAAATTCAAAGACTTCATACGGGAGTAAAGAATTTGGATTGAATTGTTCAGCCTATAATTAGCACAGAGAAAAGATTGTCAAAACCTTCATGCGGGAGTGAAGATGTTGATAAGGTAACTTATGTGCCTATATGTTTCCATATTGGTTAGGATATTGGTTGGGTCTAGTCTTTTGCTTGGTGAAGAAGCAAGCTTATTGTAGGGTTGATTTATTTTCAATCCTTATGTGTTATGCTTACAAGTGAATTATAGAGTAAGCGTTGTGTAAATTCTGTTGAAGTATGGCTATATTCCGCTGCATAGCCTCTGATGCAACCCTTATGTGAAAGAAGAATTCTAGGGTTACTTTAATTAAACAAAATGTTTAGCAGATTTTACAAGTTTATTAAAAGTGTCAAAGATACTTGAGATTTCCTCAAGTCCACTCATAAAGGCTTTTACTAATAGAGTTGATGAGCATCAATTGATCAATGATTATCATATTCACCTACAAGTTGTTTGAAGACCTTGAAGATTATCAGGGATGATGTGTTCCAAGGAGATGGAACTGATGTTCTACAGGATGTTAGAACATTATTATTGGTATGCAGCTATCAGTTGAAGAATAGATGTTCTGTGTGCTAAACAAATGTAGTGTGAGTACATATGTTTGGAGCCTGCTCCTTATCTGGAAGGGGAGACATCTGTATTAGTTTATTAGGACACGATCAACAAGCTTTAAACTCTAGATGTCAATTTATTTCTGACCTAAGCTTATGGAAGTATAGAAGTTAAGCTTAGTACAAGTAAAAGACTCGTAAAGGTATACCCCTCAGTGCCTTTATGTGAAATCAAGATGAGCTTATATTTGGTATATTACTTAGATTTTGTTTGGAGCTAAATATTGTGTCTCAACCATAGTGAATCATGGTCATGAATGCTGACTACCCTAAATACTATCCTGGAAGGGTATTGTCAAGAAGAATCAAGGAAGTCATATTGCTATAAAGAATCTGAATAATTATGTGTCATGCCTTAATTAAGTCTGTTCCAGAAACCTAGTTGAGGGAATCTCCTCTACTGGTATAGACTATGGCATCCATCCTCTCAAAATCAGAATGAAAGTCTGCAGAAAAGTTTATTGATATGTGGATCATATTATTCCTTGACCATGTAAATAGTTTGGATGTAAAGTGATGTTCATTGTGCTTCCTATGTTCCCCCCAAGTATTATGGATGAGAAGTTATGGATGTTACCCTAGAACCATAATGGATGATATCGTATAAGATGTTGAAACATCATCTTATTGTCTTCAATCATGAGAAGTATGTATTGTTTCCAAGAAGTATGTGAGTGTGAAGATGTAATCAGTTAAGATGATCTAGTGTGAGTGAACAATTCTAATGACTAATCAGTAGGTACTTTGTGGAGACTTAGTACTTATTAGTATGTAACACGAATACCAACCACTTATACTTTGTCGGGAGGCGAGTATATATGAAGGATTCAAGGTATATTATGAATGAATATCAACATTAAAGTTCCTTTGTGATCTTCACAAGTTTAGGATGTGTGGCAACATTGTTTGGTTATTATTTGAAGAGTTGATTCGATTTGGGAGATTTATTTAGATGTTGTCAAATATCTTGATGGGATCTGGATATTTGTGTGACAACTGTGTGAAAATATGAATCAAGAGGAGATGAAGTGTGTGTTGTATAAAGAGAAAGTTCTACATGAAGATGCAACATCACAAACATTGAAGACACCAGAGATTGAAGAAGGAAGATAGGTTTCAGACTTATCTTTTGAAGACGTATCATTGGTTATACGCATGCATAACTATATGGTTTCTTATATTACAAGTTATAGAGTGTGGCAATCTGAATCTTGTGTAGCAAGCAAACAAAGTTTTCCTAATTTGGAAACTGTGGAAAATTCCAAATAAAGAAAACTTCAAGTATTATGAGGACCAACATCCAAGATGTCCTTATAACTCAGGGGGATTGGCAATTTATTGTAAGCTTCATTCCGGAAGCTAAGAGAAATCTTGATGTTAATGGGGCATCTTCTAATTATGTGTACATCGGTGAATGTCTATCTGATGTTTAGACATCTGTTCTTCCTGAAGCTAATATGTATGCCAAGCTGCTATTGAGGGGGAGATTGTTCATTAGCTTATGTGAAGGGGAGTGTATACTGCTATATGCTGATGTGACATAAAGTCTTGAAGAAGCAATTTTATTATAATCTCAAAACCAAAGCTGATAGGATCTGTAGTAAAGTTGATGGTGTCCCAAATGATGTTACAACATCATTGTTGATGATAGTCCGTGGAAGAGACTTGGGACTATGGATCTTGATATTCTCACACCTCATTCAGAAGTGGTAGTTCTATCTTTGGTTTAGAATAAGAAGATTCTAACTTTTTTTAAAGTAGTATGCTCTGGAAATGCATGACTACTATTCTAGTATGAAGACTTCTTGGTATCAACACTACTAGTAAATGTAATGACCAGAAAAGGGAATTAATCACCATGGTTGCTCAGGTATATAGAGTGTCTTTTTGTTTCTTTTTATTTCCTTCACTTTTTGTTGTGTCTTTGTTTGTTTTACTCTCATGTTCTTTGTTCAAATATGAGTAAGTTTAGAGTCTGTGAAGGTTATGTTTGCCAACTTGTGGAAAACATAGGGAAAAGGGTAGTGTTCACACGTTGTTAAGTATGAGGTCAATATTTGCAGTTGTTTTTGCAAAGATATTGAATAGGATGTCCTATTACAGTTTGGTTGTTCTTGCGGTTTGTGCAAGTTTTTTTTTCGGGTCTTGTTTTAAGTTATGAACACAAATTGTATCTTGTGTTGAGTTATCAATATAGAGTTATGGCTCTATATGTTTGTAAATGGATAGTTCAAGTGTTTGTTTATGTTAGTGAGTTTCCTCTTATGCTCTAAAAGAGGATGTTGTGTCAATCTATGTCATAGCATAGTTCTCAGTTTGACGAGGAGTATTTAGTATCTTCTTACTCATGTGCTTCACGGCCTCAATATTTCTCCTTCTTTGTGAAGATGGTGCCTATGATATTATGTTTCCTGTGCTATAGCGAGTTCTCCTTCAACAAGCCTTTGTCTTATTATGGATAAAAAGGGGGAGAAGTGGTTATGTTATGCTATCTCTGAAGAGAAACTTTTAAGGGAGAGAAACTTTGTGCGATCTGTGGGATCCTTAAAAGAGAGAGAATATTGGAGTTGGACCAGCCAGAAAGATGTCCTAGTATGATGTTTCAACATCATAAAAGAAGCCTAAAGACCGTCACTTGTAAAGTTTGGAACATCATAAATAGTGACTACTGAAGACTTCTAAATATACCAATTGAAATTCTGTTACTCTATTTAAAGGTTGCAAACCCGGTTTTGCAGTTTGGCCGTTCCAGTTTTAGAGAGTTTAGTTTTTAATTATTGGTTCATTTTTTTGGTTGTTAATTGTCTATGGTGAGGCTCTCGAGTATTTCTACTTGAGAAGGATGGCTTTTGAGTTGTAAGTTTTCAATTACCATAATCTTTGAAGCAAGTTTGATTGCGTGTCTTTGAAGTCTGTCTTCAGTTTCAGTTGTTTTTAGCGTCACGGTTTATGATACTGAGGGGAGTGAGTGGAGGGTTCTCATATCTAAGTGTGGTATCTTAGGTAGAAGGGTCATTGGGTAGTTTGATTAAGTGAGGAGGTGTAAACAGGGAAGGTTTATCTCCGAATTAATACTACTAATAGTGAACTTCATCCTTGGCTTGGAAGCCCCCAGACGTAGGTTAGTTAGAACCCGAACTGGGTTAACAACTCTCTTTGTTTTTATTGCTTCATGCGGTGTTATATTTTGTTCTACTTAGTTGTGTTCAAAGCAGATATAAGTGTCGTGACATTACCTTCATCATCTTATATCTGATACCAAAATTTCAATTGGTATTAGAGCAGGCATCCTGCTCTGTCTCTGGGTGAGATCTAGGGAAGGTACTTTCTAGTAATATGGACAAGGAGGCAATATATTTGAATAGACCACCCATACTAGATGGCTCTAACTATGATCTATGAAATCCTCGTATGGCAGCACATATAAAGCCCTTGGACAACAGGGCTTGGAACGCTATTATGAAAGGATGGACACATCCTGTGATTATTAGAGCTGATAATCAACCTCTTGGTGAAATTTGACACGAAGAAAACTGGTCAAAGGAAGATGGTGAACTAACTCTTGAAACTTCAAAGGCATTGAAAGTTATATTCGGTGAAGTTGACAGAAACATCTTCAGATTAATCAATACATGTAAAGTGGCTATGGATACTTGGGAAATACTCAAGACTACTCATGAAGAGACATCAAAGGTTAAAATTTCAAAACTGCAGCTGCTCACATCTAAGTTTGAGAACCTGAGAATGAAGAAAGAGGAAAGCATTCAATAATTTCATATGAATGTTCTTGAAATTTCTGGTGCTTGCAGAGCCTTGGGTGAGAAGATTCTAGAAGAGAAGCTGGTAAGGAAGATTCTCAGATCTCTACCTAAGAGATTCGATATGAAGGTAATAGCTATTGAAGAAGCTCAGGATATCAACAACATGAAAGTGGATAAACTTGTGGGTTCACTCCAAACATTTGAAATGAGTATTAATGAGAGGTCTGAGAAGAAGCCCAAAAGCATATCATTAAAGTCCAACACTGAATAGAAAAGTGAGGAATATGATCTGAATACTGAGGAAGGATTGTCAAATACCATAGTCATACTAGGAAGACAGTTCAATAATGTTTTGAAAAGAATGAATGGTAGCTCAAGACCAAATTTTCGGAACATCCCATATGAAATCAGTAGGGCAAGTAATTCTAGGAAGAAAGGAGAAGCTGGAGAAAGACCTACTCAAGGTAGAGAACTAAGGTGATGTGAATGTGGAGGCTTTGGGCACATCAAATGGGACTGTCCAAACTACTCAAGAGGCCCGAAAAAGGATTGAATGTGCTATGGTCAGATGAAGACTCTGAGAGTGAAGCATGTGGAGAATCAGTCAAACATGTACAACTCTTATTGGTACATATATTTCTGATGGAGACTTAAGTGATGAAGAATTGACATTTGAAGAAATGGCTGCTACGTATAAGGAACTATGCATCAAAAGTGTTGAAGTAGTCCAGGAGAATGAGAAGCAGAAGAAGCTCATAATGATTTTGCAAGACATAAAGAAATAGCATCAAGAGATGATCAAGAAGCTAGAAAGTGAAGTAACTGTGCTAAAGTGTGACCTTGATCAGATGACCAAATCTGTCAAGATGCTAAACAGTGGATCTGAGACACTAGACAAGATACTTCAAGTTGGAAGGTTTTCAGGAGACATGAATGGACTAGGGTACAATGGTACTAGGGATTCTTCTACATAATCTGTTCTTGCAGGAAAAACCTTGTTAATGATATTTTAGGGATTTGGAAGCTCAAGTGTCGTAACTCAAGTTCCAAGCTGATGATTGTCTTGCTTATCCCGCTGGCGGGAGCCCTATTTATATCAATCCTTCCATGGAGTCTTCCTTCACCTTCCATAACTGCCCTGGCGCATTAATCATGGCTTGAAGGCAGGAAGTTAGCTATTGACTTATGATGATTAAGCTCGTAATGTCTCATAAAGACTCTTGGAACTCTTCATTTTCCTAATATAACGTCCCCTTCAGGAGTTTCTAACTTGGGCCAGGCCGAGTTACATCTCGGGATCATGCCGGCCTCATGCTCCTGCCCCGGGAACCATGCCGGATAAGGACCTCGTTCTTGAGCCCGAGACCCATCTCGGATCCCTGCAACCCTCCTTCCAGACATCCATCTCGGCTAAGGAATTTATGCATGATCATAATCTACTCAAAATCAGGCTAAACCCAAGATGTCTAATAAGATGTTTCAACATCACAAAGGAATCATCACGAAAGCATAACAAAGACATCAACACTAGAGATGTCATTCTTGTGGAAGATATGGTAACATAAAACCATTATGTTTCAAGTTGTATGGTTACTACAACTCTACATAAATCAAATGTGACTCAAGCTGGCCCAAAGAAACAGTGGATTCCCAAAGAAAATGTATCATGTTTCTTGGCTCACACTTCCTCTACAGTGAAGACCACAGAAGACTGGTATTTTGATAGTGGATGCTTAAGGCATATGACAGGAAACCAAAACTTATTGGTTAATTTTCAAGATCATCCAACTAGTTCTGTCAACTTTGGAGATGGAATGAAAGGTGAAATTAAGGGAATATGAAAGATACACAGTACTGAGTTTCCTATCATTGAAGATGTATTACTTGTCAAAGGGATAACTTCCAACCTGATCACCATAAGTCAACTATGTGATCAAGGATTTAATGTGAACTTCACAAAAGCTGAATGTATCATTACAAACAAGAATGGTGAAGTTACTATGAAAGGTATAAGGAACGAAGGCAACTATTATTTATGGGTACCTCTAGATACAAATCATATCACACGTGTGAAGGTCAAACAATTTATGAGCAAGAATTCCCAAATGGACAAAACAAGTCTGAAGTCAACTGATAGTAATTTCCCAATGGATATCATGACTTCAGTTAAATTTGCCAAATTTAATGATCAGTCTACAGAAAGAATAACCATGAATCTAGTTCAAAAATTCTCTAAATTGAAGCTAGTCAATGGTCATTCAAGAGGATGGGATGTATATGAATGTTCAAGAAGAGAGGAAGGGGTCTATTTGATAAAGAAGTTATATCACTCAACGATATTACACCATAAGGCGCAACATATAAAAGGGCCACCCCAAGTTCAAATATGTAACAGTTTCACCACACGCTATACTCTTCCTGAAAACTATAAAATCTCCACATTCAATGCTCAGAGAATCAATCTTCCACACTTGAACATTAAGATGTCTCTGTCATACCCCAAATTTAGACCTAATATACCACCTTACATTTGTATCATTGCCTGACTATGATTCGAATGACGTGTCGGGTATAGCATTCACGGGTCAAAATTAGGGTTTCATCGATTTTCATCGATTCAAGAGCTAACCAATTAGGGTTTGAGATTTTCTCATCTTATTTGATCTATCTTGATCAAATCATCAACCTCCAATCCTCAGATATCAAATTTTCTCACAGATCAATCGAGGATCGACCAATTAGGGTTTTGGTCAAGCATAGGCATTCTCTGATTTTTTGAGCAGTGATTGACTTTTTTGGATAGAGATTGGTCATTATATCTTAGATACAACATCTTGAACTAATTTCTGGATTCAAAACATCACAAAGGTTCACAGAATCATCAGTCGTTTTCAGAAACATCTGATGAAAATTCATCTGCACAGAAAAGTCAAACTTTGTCTTTTGGTCAAATTTTTCAAAACAAAACTTTTTCAATCATCAAAATACTTCAAATGATCCATCATGATCATAAAAAAATCAAGAATTTGAAAAAAGTCAACAAAAGTCAAAAGTTTAACACTTAGAAATTTTTCTAAGTGTTGAAATTCCTTACTTTTTCCAAACTTCATGCCATTTTTTCACCTAGTTCCAATTTGAATTTGAAAAAACTCAAAACATGAAAGTTGTAGCTTGTGGAAAAATATTTCCAAAATGTCCAAGAACTCTCAAATCCATGGAGTCTAGATACACTTTTGAAATTGAAACATAAGGCTCCATGAAACTTGATTTTTCAAAGTTCACAACTTCAATTATAGGTCATTTTGAGTTTTCTTCATCTAGAAGCTTTCTAACCTTGCCAAATGAGTCATGAAACTGATAAATATCAGCCTAGAGTAATAATTGAGAGATATGGATCAAGATGTAAAAATAGCACATGGTGAAAAAGGAAGGTTCCTTTTTCTTTACAAAGACTTTCTTGCCCCTTAAGCTTTCTTTGAATCACCAAATGCCATGGACACTTGCCTAACATTTCAGAACCTATTTGCCTATAAATTGGTCACATTTCAAGTTCAAATCTACACCAAAGCTTCACAAATACATGCTTTCCTTCCACTTTCTTCAAATTCAAGTATTATAGTTCAATTTGCCAAACATTGCAATTTTCAAATTTAGCAAAAACTATGATATTCTTTGGTGTCTAACATGTCATAATATCTATATGGAACTTATTCAAAGCTTAAAATCAAACTGAACTAAGCTAAAACCAGTTTTCATTTTCATTTTCAAACTTTCCAAACTGCCATAACAATCGAATTTGGACTTTGGCTTGATTCCTTTGAGTTCGATCATCCAAACACGATCCATATACATCATGGGTTGATCCGGATCAAGAACAACCATCATAACACTCTTAACCCCATTTTAGATTTTCATTTTGAGCTAACTGTAGGTGGACTTGGCTGGGTTGATTGGGAAGGATTGAGCAAGCTAATCACTCACAAAGCTTCCACACATACCGTTGAAGCTCACCAATCCTCAAACAAGTTACGGAAGCGTTTGCATCAAATTCGATTCTCACTTTCACGGTAAGAACAGGCGATTCTCATAATTCTTTGAACTTAAACAAAAAGCTCTTGGCCATTCCTTCTGCACCTAACGATCATAAACCCTCAATAAAATCAAAGAATCATAAGCGTGCATCATTTAATTTGAAATCTTAGTTTTAGGGTTCATCACGATTTCAAATCAAAACATGCTAGGATGAATATAAATAAATTAACAACCATATTCATGTTCGTTGTGCAAAATCGATCAAGTTTCATTTTACATCATGCCATTTGGTTGAGAAGCGAAGATTTTGGATTGAAATTGGTAAGCGAAGATCAAACCACAAACCCGAGGATTACGTGTTCTTGATGTTCTTCATTTTCAAATATTCAAATAATCCAATCTTATATCAACGCGTGTTTTAGTCCACTAAGCATCCAGCGCATTTTGTCTAGTGGTTGTCTGCTTGCCTTTAAGTCTTCTTGCCACGTCCCACCTCATGGTCATGGGTTCAACCATCAAGACCATTCTTTTTACAACTCTTCCATTTTTTTCATGTTTTTTTATCAAACTTCCACAATTTTTTTGACCAATCAAAACTTCTCATTTTGAGATGATTTTTTAAACACTTGTCAATAAATACATCTATTTTGTGATAGTGCAAAAATTTTCAGAAAAAACTTTCATCGATTAAATTTTAATCGAGCCGCGGCGTTACGAACACTTTTCAAACCTCCTTTTAAGGTGAATTTTTTCAAGTTTTCGACTTCCGATTTTTTTAAAACTTTTCATAAATGAACCTCACATTTCAAAATCATTTTTCAAAACATTTCATCAAACTTGCATCTTTTACCATGATCGATCCGATTTAAAACGATAAAACTGATTTTGTCTTCTCTCAAATTTCTCGATCGATCATGGGCCTCCCTTATGGTGTAAGTCCCAATCCTTTATGTACATATTTAGTTTTACTTGTACATACTCAAATTATCATTGTTAATATTCAAACGTAAACAAATTTCTTTCGTTTGTTTTCATTCGTTTGTCTATACGCCAAATCCATTGGTTCTAAAGAAAGAATTCTTCTGAGTAAAATTTCTTTTAGACCAATGGGCCTCCATCATGGTGTAAGCCCCATAACATTCTTTTATGTACATAATATTTCTTTGTACATATCAAACTTTTGTCAAACACTTTTTTTACAAAGTTTCATCATACATAATCTGAGATACTCCTTTTATACTCAAGTACAGACAAACTTCGATCGTTTGTTTTCACATCACTTGTGTATACTCAAACAAAATAGTCTTTTGTGTATATATTTTCTTTATACATACCAAATACTTTTCATACAAAATTTTCATCATACATAACACGGATACCTTTTACAAATATTCCAACGGATAACCCGATCATTCGTTTCGTTTCATCTGTATAGACCAACTGATACCATTGGTATTGAAAGGAGCATTATTCCCTATGAAACTACTTTCAAATCAATGGGCCTCCCTATGTAAGTCCCACCCTCCTATGTACATCCATCTTTCTTTGTACATAAAAACTTCGTCCGTGTACATATTCATTTCCTTGTACACGATACAAACTTGTGAATAATCAAGTTGCGCTCGTTTTAAACGTTCGTTTCACAGACACTTGTTTATTTTTCTTTCATAAACCTGTTGTAAATAAACATCATGCATTGTTTATATTTCCTTCATAAACTCCTGTGAATACATATCACACACACACACACCTGTTTATACAAACCGTCTAATAATAACATAACAATTAGACTAATCAATAGGTTCCCAAAGTTTAGCCTCCGCTTGGGCTTCATACAAGATAACTCATCCCCAGTTGAGTTTAGCCTCCGCTTGGGCTTTATACAAGACAATCCATCCCCAGCATGGGTTAGCCTCCGCTTTGGCTTCATACAAGATATTTTATCTCCAACAGAGTTTAGCCTTCTCTTAGGCTTTGTACAAAGAAACTCTCCCCGCAGAGTTAGCCTCCGCTTAGGCTTCATATAAGACAAACACTCCCCTGTTGAGTCAGCCTCCTCTTGGACTTCGTTCAAAAGAACTCCTCATTGAGTTTAGCCTCTCTTGGGCATCATACAATGAAAGAGATAGGAAATCTCTTAACAGCCTCCTATTGGGCTTCCAATACAAAGAATCACCCGCGCTAAGATAGAACCCTGAAAGGATGGTTTCCCGGTGAAATCACTTTCAAATCCCCCAGAGAGTAAAATTTCCCGGTGAAATTGCTCTTATTCAGAAAAGGATGGTTTCTCGGTGAAATTCCTTTCAAGCCAAAGCCAGCCATACCCTATAGCTTCCTCTTGAGCTTCATACAAGGACCCTCGATTGTCATACCACAAATTTTGACCTAATATACCACCTTACATTTGCATCATCGCATAACTAACAGTTCAGACAACATTAATCGGGTATAACACTCACAGGTCAAAATTAGGGTTTCATCAGATTTTCATCTGATTCAAGAGCTAACCAATTAGGGTTTGAGATTTTCTCATCTTATTTGATATATCTTGATCAAATCATTAGCCTTCAATCCTCAGATATCAAATTTTCTCACAGATCAATCGAGGATCGACCAATTAGGGTTTTGATCGGGCATGAGTTTTCTCTGACTTTTTGAGCAAGAAATAACTTTTTTGGATAGAGATTGGTCATTATATCTTAGATACAACATCTTGACCTAATTTCTGGATTCAAAACATCACGAGGTTCACGAAATTCATCGATCGTTTTCGAAACATCGATGAAATTTCATCTGCAGAAAAGTCAAACTTTGACTTTTGGTCAAATTTTTCAAAACAAAACTTTTTCCATCATCAAAATACTTCAAATGATCCATCATGATCATAAAAAATCAAAGAATTTGGAAAAGTCAACAAAAAGTCAAAATTTCTATACTTAGAAATTTGTCTAAGTGTTAAAATTTCTCATTTTTTCCAAACTTCAAGCCATTTTTTCACCTAGTTCCAATTGGAATTTGAAAAAACTCAAAACATGAAAGTTGTAGATCATGGAAAAATCTTTC
Organism: Vicia sativa; assembly: GCA_021764765.1. Classification (NCBI taxonomy): domain Eukaryota; kingdom Viridiplantae; phylum Streptophyta; class Magnoliopsida; order Fabales; family Fabaceae; genus Vicia; species Vicia sativa. The sequence continues at coordinate 193,886,095 of CM038792.1, read as the reverse complement.
CAAAATGTCCAAGAACTCTCAAATCCATGGAGTCTAGATACACTTTTTAAATTGAAACATAAGGCTCCATGAAACTTGATTTTCAAAGATCATAGCATCAAATTATAGGTCATTTTATGTTTTCTTCATCTAGAAGCTTTCTAACCTTGACAAGTGGATGGATGAACTGATAAATATCAGCCTAGAGTGATAATTGAAGGGATATGGATCAAGTTGTAAAAAATAGCACATGGTGAAAAAGGAAGGTTCCTTTTCTTTTGCAAAAGTCATGTTTACCCCTTAAGGTAACTTTGAATCACCAAAAGCCATGGACACTTGCCTAACATTTCAGAGCCTATTTGCTTATAAATTGATCACATTTCAAGTCCAAATGAACACCAAAGCATTGCAAGAATCATGCTTTCTCATTTCTTTCTTCCAAATCAAGAAACATGATAAACTTTTGAAAAACTTGCAATTTACAAAATCAGTGAAAATCATGAAGTTCTTTGGTGTCACACATGTTGCATAATCACTATCAAACTTATTCAAAGCTTAAAATCAAACTAAACTAAGCTAAGAACCAGAATTTCATTTCCATTTTTTCAAGCTTCCAAAACTGCCATGGCATTCGAAACTGAAGCTAGGCTTGATCAAACTATGTTCTAACCATTCAAAAAGCATCACTATACATCCTGTATGTGATCCAAAACAAGAACAACAACCTGTAAATCCATTAACCCCATTTTCGAGTTTCACTTTGAATTAACTGTAGGTGGACTTGGCTAGATTGATTGGAAAGGATTCAAGGCAGCAGGCTATCATCTGACTTCCATACATGCCGTGAAGCTCGAATAATCAAGCAACAATGGAAACACTCTAGCATCGATTTTGATTCTCACTTTTCGGGTATGCATATGAATGATATCTATATTCCTTGCACCAATTGAAAAACCTCTTGGCCATTCTTTTTACGCATCTAACGACCATTAACCCTCAAAAAATCAAACAATCATCAACTACGTAATTTAATTTGATTTCTCGGTTTTAGGGTTCTTCGTTTTCGAAAAGCAAAACATGATAGGCTAAATATAAATGAAATTAACAAGCATATTCATGTTCGTGGTGCAAAATCGATCAAGTTTGATTTTTACATCATGCCATTTCGTTAAGAAACAAAGATTTTAGGTTGAAATTGGATTTCTGAAAATCAAAATGAAAACCCAGAATTACGCGCGTGTTCTTAATGTTCTTCATTTTCAAATATTCAAATAATCCAATCCTTTTCTAACGCGTGTTTTAGTCCACTAACACCCCAGCGCATTTGGTCTAGTGGTTGTCTGCTTACCTTTAAGTTCCTTTGCCACGCGTCCCACCTCATGGTCATGGGTTCAAAACCCACCAAGACCATTCTTTTTACAAACTTCCATTTTTTCATGTTTTTACCAAACTTTCAACATTTTTTTGACCAATCAAAACTTCTCATTTTGAGATGATTTTTTAAAAACTTGTCAATAAATACATCTATTTTGTGATAGTGCAAAAATTTTCAGAAAAAAACCTTCATCGATTAAATTTTAATCGAGGCCAGCGTTCGAACACTTTTCAAACCTCCTTAAAGGTGAATTTTTCAAGTTTTCGACTTCCGATTTTTTTCAAAACTTCTCATAAATGAACCTCACATTTCAAAACATTTTCAAAACATTTTCAAATCATTTTTCAAAACATTTCATCAAACTTGCATCTTTTACCATGATTGATCCGATTTAAAACGATAAAACAAATTCGTTCTTTTCTCGAATTTCTCGATCGATCATGGGCCTCCCTTATGGTGTAAGTCCCAATCCTTTATATACATATTTAGTTTTACTTGTACATACTCAAATCATCATTGTCAATATTCAAACATAAACAAATTTCGTCCGTTTGTTTTCATTCATTTGTTTATACACTGATACCATTGACATTGAAAGGAGCATCATTCCTTGTGAAACTGCTTTCAAATCAATGGGCCTCCATCACGGTGTAAGTCCCATAACATTATTTTATGTACATAATATTTCTTTGTACATATCAAAAACTTTCAAAACACATACAAATTTTCATCTGTACATAACACAGATACTTCTTTTTTTTCAAATACTTTTTATCATACATAATCTGATACCTTTTGAATAAAACTTCAATCAATTGTTTCCGTTTCATCTGTACATTTTACTGAATACCATTGGTATTGAAAGGAGCATTCTCCTGAGTAAAACTTCTTTCAAATCAATGGGCCTCACTTATGGTGTAAGTCCCAACCCTCCTATGTACATCCATTTTTTATTTGTACATAAAAACTCGTCCGTGTACATATTCATTTCCTTGTACACAGTACAAACTTGTGAATAATCAAGTTGCGCTCGTTTTAAACGTTCGTTTCACAGACACTTGTTTATTTTTCTTTCATGAACTGCTGTAAATAAACATCATGCATTGTTTATATTTCCTTCATAAACTCCTGTGAATACATATCACACACACACACCTGTTTATACAACCGTCTAAAAATAACATAACAATTAGACTAATCAATAGGTTTCCCAGAGTTTAGCCTCCGCTTGGGCTTCATACAAGACAACTCATCCCCAGTTGAGTTTAGCCTCCGCTTGGGCTTCATACAAGACAATCCATCACCAACATGGGCCAGCCTCCGCTTGGGCTTTGTACAAGATATTTTTATCTCCAACAGAGTTTAGCTTTCTCTTGGGCTTTATACAAAGAAACTCTCCCCGCAGATTTAGCCTCCGCTTAGGCTTCATATAAGACAAACACTCCCCTGTTGAGTCAGCCTCCTCTTGGGCTTCGTTCAAAAGAACTCCTCATTGAGTTTAGCCTTCTCTTGGGCATCATACAATGAAAGAGATAGGAAATCTCTTAACACCTCCTATTGGGCTTCAATACAAAGAATCACCAGCTAAGATAGAACCACAGAAAGGATGGTTTCCGGTGAAATCACTTTCAAATTCCCAGTAAAATTTCCGGTGAAATTGCTCTTATTGAGAAAAGGATGTTTCTCGGTGAAATCCTTTCAATCCAAAGACCATACCATAGCTTCCTCTTGAGCTTCATACAAGGACCCTCGATGACCCTCGATGACCCTCGGAATGCCTCCTCTTGGGATAACAATACAAGGACCCACGAGCTTCTTAAAAGCATCCCTTTAATCCAATCAATTTCTCCTTGAGATTTAGACATCTATCATCTCTATGGAAGAAGTATCTCATCCATTACATCACATCTGGTCAAAAACTTTTCAAACTTTTTAAACTCTTTTCAAACAAAAACATCTCTTAATTGTAAGTGGTAGCAGCTTGTACACTCAAGCAAAACACCCAATACTTACAGTTAAAAGATTTAATCATCTTTTCAAAACATCTTTCTTAAACATGTAAGTGGTAGCAGTATACTCAAGCAAAACACCTAATACTTACGAAAGATTCTAATCAATCAAACTTTTCAAAAATGTATGTGATGAAATAGATTAGATACATTTTTCATTAAGATGACATTTATGCATCTCTTACTAACATCCGTTGCTTTCCACTAGCATAAGTGGGAACTACGATTGCTCGACTTTCTCAACATCCTTTTGAGAATCGTGGGCAGGTCTCATCCTTGCCGAGCAAATTTCTATCTCCTCGGACCAAACAAACCATAGAACCTTGTAGATCCGAGCTACAAATGCTCGATTCCCACTAGGGGATATGTATGAAAGATCCACAGATCTTTGCGAGCACAATAATAACAAAACCTAGAATCTCACATAATCTGTTTCTAAAATCCAAAGAAACTTTCCCAATCATAGAAATAGCAATTAAAACACACAAACATATCTAACATATTCATATATAAAGCTGTAGATAACTACATATATTTAGGGTGCTCCATCTATTCCCTTTATATAACAATCCCCTTACTAAATCTCCCCAATGCGTTATGTCTAGTTTGCGCTGAGTCGTTCGCATACCAATATCAATTGAGGGTATTTCAACTTTCCCTTTTCATAATCATTAAATCATCTTTCTTGTGTTGAAAATAATAAAGCTTGATGCTGCGGCATCTTTATAAACAAATCAAAGATTTAAATCGTTACGTGCGGAAGATCCGAACTCACGTTCGCATCCTCATAGCGCGTCACCTTTTGTGAGCAGGGAAAATGGCGACTCTGCTGGGGTCTGTTGAAACTTTGATTTTTCAAAAAAGCAGCGTTACTCTGAGAGCACCAAGCTTTTTGTTTTCAAAAAGAAAAGAAAGGATAAGCTTTTCATATTTTGCATATATCTTTTTCTTTATTGTGTGTTTGCGATTTTACTTGATGGAAAGAAATCTAACCGGTTTAGAAACATTTTTAAGATCTAGGTGGAGGTATTAATCGTGGCGATTCAATGCTGAGTTAATATTTCCTTGATGGAGGTTGTCTTGAGGGTATTGTGTTTAGCAAGTAATTGCGAATACGCTGTACTTTCGGGAGAACTTAAGAAGCTGAGTGGATTGTAGAACACATAAACCATCCTGGCCATTAGGATGTAGTGCAGAAATTATTCGGGTGTAAGCCTAGAGTAATTGTCATGCGATACTACGATCAGACGAGTTTCTCTTGAAAATATTATTGGACCATCGAGTATTCAACAAATCCAATAATGTTTTGAAGGGGAGTGTTGAGCCTGTATTATCAGTAGAACCCGATTCACAGATGAATAAGCCCTTAGAACTTAACCCCGTTAATTCTTATCGTTGGCTTCATGCTCGTGACTTCGAACGCTTGACCGTGTGTATAACTACTAACCATGTTTGCTGCATTCATGCATTCATTCATTCAAAAACAAAAAAAAAATTTCTCTTCCCATTTCGAAAGAATTTAGAGATTTTTTCTTTGTAAAATATTTTAGGTTAGAGTGATGGACGTCAGAGGAAGATTCACCAAAGATACGATTTAGGATTCTGGCGTAGGAAAGTTGAAAGAGTTAGCATCCTTGGTAGAAGATCCCTCGGTTTGACGCTATGGAACTCTTTTAACTCTTACGAGCGCTAACGTTGATGAAGGACTTCTCAAAACCTTCGTTCAATTCTACGATCCGATCTATCATTTGTTTCACTTTCCACGATTATCGGTTGATGCCTACTTTGGAAGAGTATCGCATATCCTAGGAATCTCGATATCGGACAAAGTGCCTTTCAATGGTTTGGAAGCCATTCCTAAGTCACAAGTCATTGCAACAATGACTCATTTAAAGAAATCGAGATAGACAAAAACCTAACTACGGAGGAAAACTCTTAGGACTAACTTCAAAGTTCCTAATGGAGAAGGCTCTCAAGTTCTCTGAAGCGGTAGTATGGTAGCCTTTGAAGCTATTTTAGCTTTACTCCTCTATGGATTGGTGTTGTTTCCCAACGTCCCAAATTTCGTTGATATCAACGCCATAAGGATCTTCGATTGGAAATCCGTTCCCTCTGCTTGGTGATACGTCGTCTCTATTCATCATAGGAATCGTCAAGGAGGCGGAACTATCGTGTGTTGTGTACCTCTATTTTCAAATGGATTGTCTCACATGCCTAAATCTCCTATCTTCGCGAAAACAAAGGCGAGTGTCATTGGTCCGAAGACTCATGTCTCTAACAAGCGACGATATACATTGGTATACTTTGGCAAACAATGAGATGGAAATCATTGAGAGTGTGGAGAATTTGCCAGCGTACCTCTCATTGGTGCGAAAGGGGAATCAACTACAACCCATTCCTAGCAAAGCGTCATCTCGGATCGCAAATTCGGTAAACCTCCGGTTTCTGGTGAAAGCTACTTCTATCATGAAGGAGAGGATTCCCAGGATTGAAGGCTAGGATGATTAAAGCTTGGCATCACATCCGAAAGAAAGGAAAAGGTAAGGCAAAGAATTGTGTAGCCATGAAACCTACACTTCTTGGATAAAGAAAAGAGCGAAGGAATTTGAATGCCTTACGCATGAGGATCCCATGTTCTCGATCGCTTCCAAATCAACAAATTTTCTCGTTAAAGGCGTGGGAGAATACCAAGAAGCCTTGACCAAGATAAGGTTTGAGAAAGAAGCTTTGGAAAGCAAATTCCTTAAGACTAACCTTGAGAATGAGAAGCTCGAGAAGCAAGTCAAAGATCATGAAAAGCGCTCTACTTCTAAGATGAATGGCTCATGGAGAAAGATGAGAAGATTCGCGAAGGATAACGCCATCGAAATCGTCAAGGAAAGGCTCGAGAAATGACAACCAACAAGCCCGCTCCCAGCGAGTGGAAGAGAGTCATTAGCAAGCTAAAAGCCGAGAAAGCCAAACTAAAAGCTCACTATGGGAAGGAAATCCTGAAGCTGAAGCTGCATCAAGCCTTTGGATCGTCATCCGACGAAGATGTTTAATTAGTTTAATTTAGTTTGTAATTTTATCATTTATCATTTGTATGAGCAATGCTCCAACAAAAAAAACAATTGTTGTAATCTTCCTTCATTAATCAATAAAATTCGTGTTTTCCATCCAAATATTTGCCAGAAATATCTCGTTTAGCGTAAATTCTTTGGAAATTTCTTTTCTTTACAATCATATTCATGCATCATACTTTGCATTTAGGTCTATTATCTAGAGTCTAATCATTCACAGTTTTGAGCTGTCATTTCGGATAGAAAAATTGTCAAGGTATCGCGTCTTAGAGTTTCTCATTGCGTCATGCCAACTCGAGCGTCGATACTAGATCAAAAGAAGAAAAGTAATGGAGAATTTTGAGCAAGAAAACGTTGAACTCCGTAGTACGGTAACTACACTACAAGAAGAAGTGGAGAGACTCACATCTTTGGTCAACTCGCTTGCCACAGCGCAAAGTCAACAAAGCGCATCGGCGGTCAAAACCAAATAGCAACTTGGAGGATACTACTACTCCGGTTTATTGTCAATCGATGATTCACCTTTCGGCATGCGGAGGGCTATCCATGGGGAATGCCTTTTAACTTCGGCATTGGAGTTCGCCAACCGACTTCTCAAACAATCTCGCTTGACATACCTACTTTACAGCAAAACTCTGCTTCACAGCGTGGAATAACTTTTCCACAAGTAACAATGTCGGTTTCTCAACCGATCATGTTGAACTCAGCTTCCGTAGTGCACACTACCACAGACGAAGAAGTTCATCACACTCCAGGAAATAACACGAACGCTCGTGGTTCAATGGAAAATCTCCAGGAACAACTCCTCAAAATGCAACTTGAGATAAAAACGATTCAAGGGAAAGAATTGTTTGGGAAAAGCGCCCAGGATCTCTGTTTAGTCCCTCGTGTAAAAATACCTGCGAAATTCAAAATCCCGGATTTTGAAAAGTACAAAGGGAATTCTTGTCCTCAGAGTCATCTTACAATGTATGCTAGGAAAATGTCTACGTACAATGAGGATCATCAGCTGTTAATTCATTACTTCGGGATAGTCTCACGGTGCCGCCTTGAAGTGGTACATGGGTTTAGACATACGAATATCAAACATTCAACTACTTAGGTAAAGCCTTACAATATAAGTTCAACTTGGATATGGCTCACGATAGGGATCAATCCGCTCCATGTCTCAAAAGGAAAGAGACATTCAAGGAATATGCTGCGATGGAGAAATTCTGAAGTCAACCCGCCCTTGGAAGAAAGAGATGACTAAGGTATTCTTGAATACTCTAAACTCATTCTACTATGAGCGAATGATCGCTAAGCGCTCCGGAGACTTCAACGAAATGGTAAGCATGGGAATGCGACTAGAAGAAGGGTTGGACGGACGTCTAACCAAGGAAGTAGGATCTTCTAGTAATACCAAGAAAGTTGGAACTAGTTTCCCAAGGAAAAAGAACATGGCGTAGGAATGGTATCCGAAACCACGTAAAATGTCATCCAACAACGACGGTGGGCCATAGCACCTCTGTCAACACAACTCGAGGTTGCTCCGCAATTTCAACAAAATCAACAAACTCAACGGCCTCGTCAGGCTCGGCGGTTTCATAACCAAACATGCGCCTCGGGTCACTCGGTTCGACCCAATTCCCATACGAACTTTACCTGCGCTTATAGAAAGGAATCTAATCAGACAAGGTTACCACCTCCGGTCCACGAAAAACTACCATGGTGGTACAAAGGCGGCGTATCTTGCCCTTTTCACCAAGGGCACCGGGCCATGACCTTGAGCATTGCATAGCATTGAAGGTAGAAATCGAGATTAGTGAAGACTAATCTTCTTTCCTTCGAAACACAAGTCCAAATGTGCAAGCCAATCCACTTCCCAGTCATAGTGGACATTCGGTGAATCTTATGCTAAGGAATACAGACGGTACCTTGTCACGATGTAAACTTAGTCAAAGGAAACTTGGTGCATCTTCATGAAGCATACGATACCATGAGCACCTTCACTAAGCATGATTATGCACTTGCGTCTGCTCCAGAATATCCTTGGATGTCCCACCATAAGCGAGATATTCAACATTTGTTAGACATTGGTGACCTACAAATTCTGAAATAGAGATGACCATGGCGTAAATACTGGTAGGAATTTTCCGCATGAGCTTTTAGTCTCGAGATATCAACTCGGAAAATCCGAAGTAAGCGTTGTGATCCCTTGTTTCAACATACCGAGCATGTGGAGATCGCATACAATGGTTCCACATTCCAACATCTCCTTTGGTGATTTGCCCACCTGGTCTGTTCCGTGCAGTTCTACGAGCAATTCCTTACCGGTACAATGCAACCTTGATAGAGGATGGGAAGGAGAAACCCATACCTACACTTCGGCTAATGTCAATATAGCAATCGGACGAGTAGCGAAGTGGGCAGTACGCTCTATGCCACCAAAATCGCCTTGACTCTGTTGTTAAACAAAACCAAGTTAACATATCCTGCGAGAATCCTGCAGCGATTCCCATTGTTAACAGTACAAACATTGGTTCTCTTGATGGAACCAACATCAACTCGGAACTTTGGCGAGATCTTGAAACTAATCAAGAAGAAGAATATCGAGTCATAGACCAATTGATGAGACTCCTTCAAAAATTTCAATCTTCTTTACTCCTTAACTCTAAAGCTCACAGAAGCTTTGATGAAGTACTAGACCCGAGCTTATGTGGACCACGATGTGACTACAGACCAATTTGGAGGATCGTCTCCAACATAACACTGCAATAATCGAGTTTTAGTGACGAAGAACTTAGGAAGAAGGAAAGATCACAACTTGGCCTTACATCTCGATGATTTGCGGTCGATTCCCTATCCAATGTATTGGTGGATACGAGTTCGTCTTTAAGCGTAATGCCAAAAGCGGCTCGCTCGTTTAGCTTACAAAGGCATAATGAAGTTCAACGACATCATAGTAAGAGCTTTCGATGGATCGAGAAAGTCGGTTATTGGGAAGTCGATCTCCCAATGACAATTGGCCTCACACTTTCAAAATTACGTTCCAAGTCATGGGCGTACCAGCTACGTATAGTTGCTTGCTAGGAAGACCTTGGATCCACGATGCGAGGCGTAACTTCTCTCCATCGAAATTAAAATTCACGATAAATGGAAAGTTGGTGACCATCGGTGAACAAGCTTTACTTGTAAGTCATCTATCGATTTCTCCTTCATCACGCCAATGACATTGAGCGCCCATCTCCGGAAAATCCGTTAGAAGATGAATCTACTAAAAGCGGATCATCTATCTCTTCATATAAAGCGGCACAAATGGTGAAAGATGGCAATACTCGAGGATGGGGACAAGTTATCAAACATCAAGAATGAAGCGAAAGCGGACTCGGGTTCACACCGTATCCTCAAGAAAAGCGAAAGATGAAACACTTTCCCGATCAAGGAAGTATTTCATAGTGGAGGTTTCTTAAACCTGTTCCAAAGAGGTTAATGTTGTAACCATTGAAGAGGATGAAGATGATCCATCGAATCGAAGAGTGGAGCACTTATTTGAATAGCCACAGTATGTGTCTCAAGAGGAATCATATGCCGTGATCAATTCAAAGACATGTCCTACTGACAACATGAAAATCCATGAGTCCTACTGAAGTTTGGGATACCTTGGGAGAACCAAGTGGCAAATCGACTACATGGTGAAATACTCTGCGCGACTCGAAAATCCGGATCGAAGATATCCACCCACGAGGATTGGGTGATGACTTTGACTACCTAGTCAATCGGAGAGAATACTCGTCTTCTCAAACTAATCAACGGATCGAGGTCCCAAATGAAGATCTACTGTTTCAACACGTCGTGGATTTCACCAAGCGGATCACGGTTACCACTACATCAACATGATCCTTGAAGATCAAGGTATGATTCGGGATACGATGCGGAAAGTGTCGGCGACAGCGAGTCTCTTCACTCCGAAGGCGGAAGGAACATCCCATATTCAACACAAAGATCAACGGGAAGTACAAAGGCTATCTCTCATACTTCCCGATCTATTAATCAAGAAGATCGCTTTAGCACACCAAAGGCAAAGGCCATCGCCCGAGTCTTCAAAGCACTTTCGGCCAGATCAAAGTTTACTCGAGGTTAAACCAAGCGGAAAATTACCAGTACCTCGACTTCAAGGAGTTCGTCACTATTGGAAACTGTTGAAGTTAGGACTAATGTTCATAGCTCTAAGTAGTTTATTTTTGCTTTTGTTTTGAACTCTCGCTTCCCAAGCGAAGAGATGTTTTATAGGGTTTAGCTTTTAAGTAATTTCTCTTTGTCTTGCCCAAGACAAATGAGTTTGTATCTTAGGGCCTGTTCATATTGTGAAACATAAATAAAATCGTTGTTTTGTTTCCACACTCTGTGTTTATTTTCATTTTACCCTTTTAGGAAATGATAATCCTAAAAAAACATAATAAAAAATCTTCAAAAAAAAAATCATAATAAAATTAATGCAACACTTTCACATTAACTTTCAAAAAAATGATGATAAAAACTTTTTAATCAAACATAAATCAAAATGCAGATTAAACAAATGGACAAATCCATTGAAAGCGGTAACTCTACGCTCTTTCTCAACTTTGAAATTCCACATGAATTATTTGAAGAAGAAGTTGAAGAATCCCGGATGAAATTTCTAGGCGCTAAAGCACGAGGAAAGGATCATTCGACCTCACAAAGAACCTCTAGAAGCAATTAACTTGGGTTCGAGGAAGATGCAAAAAGTAAATATCAGAGCTTCACTCAGCGCGATGTCAAAGCAAGCGATAAGTCTTCTCAAAGAATACGTTGATGTGTTTGCTTGGTCCTACCGGACATGCGGGTTTGGAACCGATCGTGGAGCATCACTTGCCGTTAAGACGGAATGTCCTTGATTAAGCAAAATTGAGGAGAGTTCATCACGAAATGGTGAGAAAATTAAAGGAAGTTCAAAAGCACTCGATCTTGGTTTCCTTGTCACTTCGAGTATCCTCAATGGCTAGCCAACATAGTACTGTCAAGAAAGATGGAAAGGTCGAGAATGTGTGTTGACTACGGGATCGAACAAAGCTAGTCAAAGGCGATTTCCCACTTCGCATATCGACATGCTAGTGGATAGTCTTGCCAAATTCAACGTCTTTTCCTTCATGGACGGTTTCTCGGTTATAATCGGATCGAATGGCTCCGAGACATGGAAGACATCTTTCATCACGCCATGGGGCACTTTTGCTACAAGGTAATGCCATTTGGATTAAAGAATGCGCAACTTACGAGGGCAATGACTACTCTCTTTCATGATATGATGCACAAAGATTGAGGTCTCGTGGGCGACATGATAGCAAAGTCGACCTGAAGAAGAGCATATAGACTATCTCTTAAAGTTGTTTCAACGAATAAGGAAGTTTCAGCTCCGCCTGAATCCTAACAAATGCACCTTTGGGGTAAGATTAGGAAAACTCCTAGGTTTCATCGTCAGTCAAAGAGGAATTGAGGTTGACCCTGACAAAGTCAAGGCTATTCAGGAAATGCCTACACCACATACGGAAAAGCAAGTGAGAGGATTTCTTGGACGATTAAACTATATCTCAGTTCATCTCTCGGATAGCTGCTACTTGGGCGATATTCAAACTTCTAAAGATCAAAGGTTGTGTGGACAGCCGATTGCCAAAAATCATTCGATAGTATCAAGGAATACCTGTCAAAACCACCAATACTGATCCCTCCAGTGGAAGGAAGACCATTGATCATATACCTTACCGTACTAGAAGAGTCCATGGGCTGCGTACTTGGACAACAGGATGATCCGGTGAAGGAGCATGCCATCTACTACGGTAAAGTTCACGGTTGTGAAACTCGTTACTCCATGCTCGAAAACATGTTGTGCTTTGGTATGGGCTTCAAGCGTCTTCGCCATACATGATCAATCACACGACTTGGTTAATTTCAAAATGGATCCAATCAAGTACATTTTTGAAAAGCACATTAGCAGGAGAATCGCTCGATGGCAAATGCTATTATCCGAATATGACATCCTGTACCGCGCTCAAAAAGCGGTCAAAGGAAGCATTCTCGCCGATCACTTGGCTTATCAACCGCTCAACGAATACCAATCTCTCAAGTTTGATTTCCCAGACGAGGATGTTATGTACTTGAAGATGAAAGATTGTGATGAACCGCTACACGGAGAAGGACCAGATCCAGAATCCAGATGGGGCCTAGTCTTCGATGGAGTCGTAAATGTTTTGGAAATGGAATTGGGCGGTCATCATCACTCCAGGGTTCTCATATCCGTTTTCCATGATTGCTATTTGATTGCACCAACAACATAGCAGAATATGAAGCATGCATCATGGGTATTGAAGAGGCCATCGACTTGAGGATCAAGATCCTTGATATATATGGAGATTCAGCCCTCGTGATCAATCAAATCAAAGACAAGTATGAAACTCATCATCTTGGTCTAATTCCTTACGAGATTATGCAAGGCGGTTGTTGACTTTCTTCAACAAAGTTGAGCGCATCATATCCTCGAGATCAAAATCGGATGGCGGGCGCCTTGGCTACTCTATCTTCCATGTTCAAAGTCAATGATTGGAATGATATGCCTAGAATTCGCATCGGGCCTTGAAAGACCTGCGTATGTATTTGCCACGAGCGGTCTTGACGATAAGCCGTGGTTTCCACGACATCAAGCGTTTCCTTCAAACACGAGAATACCGCTCGGGGCATCGTACAAGGATAAGAAAACTCTAAGGAGGCTTTCGAGAATTTCTTCCTCAATGAAGATGTTCTATACAAAAGAAACTTCGACATGGTTACGCTTTCGGATCGTCGACAGACAAAGCGGAACACGATCATCCATGAAGTACATGAAGGGTCCTTTGGAACCCATTCAAATGGGCATGCAATGACCAGACAGATCTTAAGAGAAGGATACTATTGTATAACGATAGAATCTGATTGCTGCAAACACGTTAAAAGATGTCACAAGTGCGGATCTCGCGATAAGATCCATGTGCCTCGACTCTACTCAGCGTTCTCTCCTCTCCGTGGCCGTTCTCCATGTGGGGCATTGACATGATTGGAATGATTGAACCAAAAGCGTCCAGCGGACATCGCTTCATTCTAGTGGCTATTGATTACTTCACCAAATGGGTCGAGCGGCATCTTACGCCAGCGTCACAAGACAAGTGGTTGTGAGGTTCATCAAGAACAACCTCATTTGCCGATATGGAATTCCAAGTAAGATCATTCGACAATGGATCAAACTTGAACAACAAAATGATGAAAGAAGCGTGTGAGGAATTCAAGATTGAGCATCATAACTCGTCTCCTTACCGGCCAAAGATGAGCAGCGTTGTTGAAGCGACTAACAAGAACATCAAAAGATCGTCGGAAAATGGTCATCACTTACAAAGGCACGAAATCTGCCATTTGCTCTGCATGGGTATCGTACCTCGATGCGCACTTCACGAGGCAACTCCTTTTCTCTAGTATACGGCATGGAAGAAGTGCTCCCGTGAAGTTGAGATCCATCAATGAGAGTTCTCATGGAAACTAAGCTATCGAGGGCGAATGGTGTCAAGCGAGATCGACCAATTGAACTTAATTGAAGAAAAGCGCTGACCGCTCGTGTCACGGACAACTCTATCAAGAAGAATGAAAGCTTTCGACAAAAGGTCCGACCTCGTGAATTAGAAGGCGACCTCGTGCTTAAAAGATTACATCTTTTCAAAGCAGATTCTAGGGGCAAATGGACTCCAAATTACGAAGGCCGTACATCGTCAAAAGAAGCTTCTCTGGCGGTGCTATGACTCTCACAACCATGGGCGGCGATGAACTCCCGTACCACATGAATCTTGTGATCAAAAATATTTTGTCTAAAAAACAAAAACAGCTCGGTAAGTCGAAAACCGAAAAGGCGGCTTAGGCAAAAGCGTCTCGATGGATTGAAAACACGAAAAGCGATCGGGCAAAATTAGAGACAATAAGCGAAATTACGATAGATCGAAAACACGAAAGGCGATCTAGGCAAAAAAAACAAGGATACAAAATGACAAAGTAGCTGCGGTCGGTCTATATTTTGTCCACATGAAGAATCTTCCATCGCGGATCTTCAATCAACTCTTACGAAGCAACAAACACGGTTGGAATTCAAAGTTGTTAGGGATAGTAGCGGTTATTTGCTTTCAATGTAGCCTTTTCGATAAATTAACATTTCAACTTTTGTAAATAGTCCATGGAATCACGCCTTTGGCTAATTACCATTCTATCAATAAATTTGAGCCTTGTGCTTTTGTTTGCAATTCCACTTTATTACATTTTACAAAATAACGCTTTTTATTGTGAAAATCACTTTTTGAAACTAAAATGTTTTAAATGAATTTCTACTTCAAAAAAATTTTGAAACAAAAGCAAAATTTTCCTTTGAAACTATGAACACGGAAATAACTTCAGTTTCTCCATGAGTGTTTTGATCTCCAAGGATAGCATGCTTCTACTGATCTTCTCCTCAAATCATTAAGGGCGGTATTCTTATCCAAAAGAATCCCGACCAAGTTGCCAATGAAATACCTTTCTCGGAAAGTTTAAAACATGCAACTCAAATTCTTCATTAGTGAATATCGCACCATTCTAATTTTCACCATATTTCCCTTTTTAGTGTCTTTGTCAAGTATTATTAGCATGCATATAACATTCATGACATTCATACATAATAGCATCATTCATTGCATTTTGCATCTCTCAAAATGTTTGCTTCAAATCATGGTATAAATCATACTTACTCATACAGTACAAGTACATTCGATAAAATATCTCCAAGCGAGAAAAGATACTTTTTCTTTTTTTCCCCAGCGGAGTATTCCCAAACAAAAGGATATGTCATCCTTTTCCCCGACAAAGTCCCCAAGATCGTTTTCTTCTCTCTATCACATTCCTCATTGAGATTATCCTCGTTGGGAACAATGTTTTGATTAACTTCTTTCTTTCGGTTCATTCTGGATAGAACAACATCATTATTCACAAAGCTGAATCGCAACAACTCATTTCTCAAGATTTACCTTGTTATAGTTATCACTTGATGATAATTGGTAATATCTTCAAAACTCATTACCATAAACTATCACAGGCGATAATTGGTAATATCATTTCACTTACCTTAAACATTGTCACAAAGTGAGAAGGTAATCTTTTGTTTCCCAAAGCGAAAAAATGTTCACATTTTACGTGAATCAATCTTTCCCTAGCAGGGACGTATTCACAAATTCCCTTCATGTCATTTCTTTGATATCCTTTGGGTAAAACTTTTTAATCATTTTGCATCATCCGCATCTTTTGGTATCTTAGGTCCAAATTTGCGTATACGATATTTAAGTCTCTTTACACCTATCAAAGCGAAGATATTCATCTTCATCTCTCAGGTTAAAGAAACTTAAATAGGGGCATCTGTCATACCCAAATTTTGACCTAATATACCACCTTACATTTGCATCATCGCATAACTAACGATTCGAGCGTGTCGGGTATAACACTCACGGTCAAAATTAGGGTTTCATCAGATTTTCATCGATTCAAGAGCTAACCAATTAGGGTTTGAGATTTTCTCATCTTATTTGATCTATCTTGATCAAATCATTGTATAAATCCTCGGATATCAAATTTTCTCACGGATCGATCGAGGATCGACCAATTAGGGTTTGATCGGGCATGAGTTTTCTCGACTTTTGAGCAAGAAATAACTTTTTGGATAGAGATTGGTCATTATATCTTAGATACAACATCTTGACCTAATTTACGGATTCAAAACATCACGAGTTCACAGAATTCATCGATCGTTTTCGAAACATCGATGAAATTTCATCTGCAGAAAAAGTCAAACTTTGACTTTTGGTCAAATTTTCAAAACAAAACTTTTCCATCATCAAAATACTTCAAATGATCCATCATGATCATAAAAATCAAAGAATTTGGAAAAGTCAACAAAAGTCAAAATTTCTATACTTAGAAATTTTTCTAAGTGTTGAAATTTCTCATTTTCCAAACTTCAAGCCATTTTTTCACCTAGTTCCAATTGGAATTTGAAAAAACTCAAAACATGAAAGTTGTAGATCATGGAAAAATCTTTCCAAAATGTCCAAGAACTCTCAAATCCATGGAGTCTAGATACAATTTTGAAATTGAAACATAAGGCTCCATGAAACTTGATTTTCAAAGATCATAGCATCAAATTATAGGTCATTTTATGTTTTCTTCATCTAGAAGCTTTCTAACCTTGCCAAGTGGATGG
The DNA here is from genome assembly GCA_021764765.1 of Vicia sativa. Lineage (NCBI taxonomy): Eukaryota > Viridiplantae > Streptophyta > Magnoliopsida > Fabales > Fabaceae > Vicia > Vicia sativa. The sequence goes on along the minus strand of CM038792.1, from coordinate 193,869,379 downwards.
ATGAACTGATAAATATCAGCCTAGAGTGATAATTGAAGGGATATGGATCAAGTTGTAAAAAATAGCACATGGTGAAAAAGGAAGGTTCCTTTTCTTTTGCAAAAGTCATGTTTACCCCTTAAGGTAACTTTGAATCACCAAAAGCCATGGACACTTGCCTAACATTTCAGAGCCTATTTGCCTATAAATTGATCACATTTCAAGTCAAATGAACACCAAAGCATTGCAAAATCATGCTTTCTCATTTCTTTCTTCCAAATCAAGAAACATGATAAACTTTTGAAAAACTTGCAATTTACAAAATCATTGAAAATCATGAAGTTCTTTGGTGTCACACATGTTGCATAATCACTATCAAACTTATTCAAAGCTTAAAATCAAACTAAACTAAGCTAAAACAGAATTCCATTTCCATTTTTCAAGCTTCCAAAGCGCCATGGAATTGGAAATGAAGCTTGGCTCATCTATGTTCAACCATTCAAAAGCATCACTATACATCATATGTGATCCAAAACAAGAACAACAACACTGTAAATCCATTAACCCCATTTCGAGTTTCACTTTGAATTAGCTGTAGGTGGACTTGGCTAGATTGATTGGAAAGGATTCAAGGCAAGCGGTATCATCCACTTCCATACATGCCGATGAAGCTCAATAATCAAGAAACAACAGCTGAAACACTCTAGCATCGATTTTGATTCTCACTTTTCCAGGTATGCATATGAACTGTGATATCTATATTCCTTGCACCAATTGAAAAAACCTCTTGGCCATTCTTTTTCTGCACATCTAACGACCATTAACCCTCAAAAAAATCGAACAATCATCAACTACATAATTTAATTTGATTTCTCGGTTTTAGGGTTCTTCGTTTGAAAGCAAAACATGATAGGCTAAATATAAATGAAATTAACAAGCATATTCATGTTAGTGGTGCAAAATCGATCAAGTTTGATTTTTACATCATGCCATTTCGTTAAGAAACAAAGATTTTAGGTTGAAATTGGATTTCTGAAAATCAAAATGAAAACCCAGAATTACGCGCGTGTTCTTGATGTTCTTCATTTTCAAATATTCAAATAATCCAATCCTTTTCTAACGCGTGTTTTAGTCCACTAACACCCCAGCGCATTTGGTCTAGTGGTTGTCTGCTTGCCTTTAAGTTCCTTTGCCACGCGTCCCACCTCATGGTCATGGGTTCAAAACCCACCAAGACCATTCTTTTTTACAAACTTCCAATTTTTTCATGTTTTTTTACCAAACTTTCAACATTTTTTTGACCAATCAAAACTTCTCATTTTGAGATGATTTTTTAAACACTTGTCAATAAATACATCTATTTTGTGATAGTGCAAAAATTTTCAGAAAAAACTTTCATCTGATTAAATTTTAATCGGGCAGCAGCGTTACGAACACTTTTCAAACCTCCTTAAAAGGTGAATTTTTCAAGTTTTCGACTTCCGATTTTTTTCAAAACTTCTCATAAATGAACCTCACATTTCAAAACATTTTCAAATCATTTTTCAAAACATTTCATCAAACTTGCATCTTTTACCATGATTGATCCGATTTAAAACGATAAAACAAATTCGTTCTTTTCTCGAATTTCTCGATCGATCATGGGCCTCCCTTATGGTGTAAGTCCCAATCCTTTATGTACATATTTAGTTTTACTTGTACATACTCAAATCATCATTGTCAATATTCAAACATAAACAAATTCCGTCCGTTTGTTTTCATTCATTTGTTTATACATTGATACCATTGACATTGAAAGGAGCATCATTCCTTGTGAAACTGCTTTCAAATCAATGGGCCTCCATCACGGTGTAAGTCCCATAACATTCTTTTATGTACATAATATTTCTTTGTACATATCAAAAACTTTCAAAACAAATTTTCATCATACATAACAGATACTTCTTTTTCAAATACTTTTTATGTACATAATCTGATACCTTTCTAGAATAAAACTTCAATCAATTGTTTCCGTTTCATCTGTATATTTTACATTGAATACCATTGGTATTGAAACGAGCATTCTCCTGAGTAAAACTTCTTTCAAATCAATGGGCCTCCCTTATGGTGTAAGTCCCAACCCTCCTATGTACATCCATTTTTTCTTTGTACATAAAAACTCGTCCGTGTACATATTCATTTCCTTGTACACAGTACAAACTTGTGAATAATCAAGTTGCGCTCGTTTTAAACGTTCGTTTCACAGACACTTGTTTATTTTTCTTTCATGAACTGCTGTAAATAAACATCATGCATTGTTTATATTTCCTTCATAAACTCCTGTGAATACATATCACACACAGACCTCTTTATACAACCGTCTAAAAATAACATAACAATTAGACTAATCAATAGGTTTCCCAGAGTTTAGCCTCCGCTTGGGCTTCATACAAGAAAACTCATCCCCAGTTGAGTTTATCCTCCGCTTGGGCTTCATACAAGACAATCCATCACCAGCATGGGCCAGCCTCCGCTTGGGCTTCGTACAAGATATTTTTATCTCCAACAGAGTTTAGCTTTCTCTTGGGCTTTATACAAAGAAAATCTCCCCGCAGAGTTAGCCTCCGCTTAGGCTTCATATAAGACAAACACTCCCCTGTTGAGTCAGCCTCCTCTTGGGCTTCGTTCAAAAGAACTCCTCATTGAGTTTAGCCTTCTCTTGGGCATCATACAATGAAAGAGATAGGAAATCTCTTAACACCTCCTATTGGGCTTCAATACAAAGAATCACCCGCGCTAAGATAGAACCCTGAAAGGATGGTTTCCCGGTGAAATCACTTTCAAATTCCCCAGAGAGTAAAATTTCCCGGTGAAATTGCTCTTATTCAGAAAAGGATGGTTTCTCGGTGAAATCCCTTTCAAGCCAAAGCCAGCCATACCCTATAGCTTCCTCTTGAGCTTCATACAAGGACCCTCGATGACCCTCGGAATGCCTCCTCTTGGGCTAACAATACAAGGACCCACGGGCTTCTTAAAAGCATCCCTTTAATCCAATCAATTTCTCCTTGAGATTTAGACATCTATCATCTCTATGGAAGAAGTATCTCATCCATTACATCACATACAGTCAAAAACTTTTCAAGCTTTTTAAACTCTTTTCAAACAAAAAAAACATCTCTTAATTGTAAGTGGTAACACTTGTACACTCAAGCAAAACACCCAATACTTACAGTTAAAAGATTTAATCATCTTTTTCCAAACATCTTTCTTAAACATGTAAGTGGTAACGCTTGTATACTCAAGCAAAACACCTAATGCTTACGACGAAAGATTCTAACAATCAAACTTTTCAAAAATGTATGTGATGAAATAGATTAGATACATTTTTTCATTAAGATGACATTTATGCATCTCTTACTAACATCCGTTGCTTTCCACTAGCATAAGTGGGAACTACGATTGCTCGACTTTCTCAACATCCTTTTGAGAATACGTGAGGCACAGGTCTCATCCTTGCCGAGCAAATTTCTATCTCCCTCAGACCAAACAAACCATAGAACCTTGTAGATCCGAGCTACAAATGCTCTGATTCCCACTAGGGGATATGTATGCAGAAGATCCACAGATCTTTGCGAGCATAATAATAACAAAACCTAGAATCTCACATAATCTACTGTTTCTAAAAATCCAAAGGAGAAACTTTCCCAATCATAGAAATAGCAATTAAAACACACAAACATATCAAACGTATTCATATATAAAGCTGTAGATAACTACATATATTTAGGGTGCTCCATCTATTCCTTTATATAACAATCCCCTTACTCGAGAATCTCCCCAATGCGTTATGTCTAGTTTGCTAGTCGTTCGCATACCAATATCAATTGAGGGTATTTGACTTTCCCTTTTCATAATCATTAAATCATCTTTCTTGTGTTGAAAATAATAAAGCTTGATGCTCATGGCATCTTTATAAACAAATCAAAAGATTTAAATCGTTACGTAGCAGAAGATCCGAACTCACGTTCGCATCCTCATGGCGCGTCACCTTTTAACGCGAACATCGATGACCCTCGATGACCCTCGGAATGCCTCCTCTTGGGCTAACAATACAAGGACCCATGGGCTTCTTAAAAGCATCCCTTTAATCCAATCAATTTCTCCTTGAGATTTAGACATCTATCATCTCTATGGAAGAAGTATCTCATCTATCACATCACATACAATCAAAAACCTTTTTCAAACTTTTTTTCATAAACTCTTTTTCAAACAAAAACATCTCTTAACGATGAAGTAGTAGCAGCTTGTACACTCAAGAAAAACACCCAATACTTGGTTAAAAGATTCAATCATCTTTTTCAAACATCTTTCTTAAACATGTAAGTGGTAGCAACTTGTACACTCAAGCAAAACACCTAATACTTACGACGAAAGATTTCAATCGTCAAACTTTTCAAAATGTATGTGATGAAATAGATTAGATACATTTTTCATTAAGATGACATTTATACATCTCTTACTAACATCCGTTGCTTTCCACTAGCATAAGTGGGAACTACGATTGCTACGACTTTCTCAACATCCTTTTGAGAATCGTGAGGTCTCATCCTTGGCGAGCAAATTTCTATCTCTCTCAGACCAAACAAAACATAAAACCCTGTAGATCCGAGCTACAAATGCTCTGATTCCCACTAGGGGATATGTATGCAGAAGATCCACAGATCTTTGCGAGCACAATAATAACAAACACTAGAATCCCACATAATCTGTCTTTCTTAAAATCCAAAGGAGAAACTTTCCCAATCATAGAAATAGCAATTAAAACACACAAACATATCAAATATATTCATATATAAAGCTGTAGATAACTACATATATTTAGGGTGCTCCATCTATTCCCTTTATATAACAATCCCCCTTACTCAGAATCTCCCCAATGCGTTACGTCTAGTTTGCTAGTAATTCGCATACCAATATCAATTGAGGGTATTTCAGCTTTCCCTTTTCATAATCATTAAATCATCTTTCTTGTGTTGAAAATAATAAAGCTTGATGCTCGCGGCATCTTTATAAACAAATCAAAAGATTTAAATTGTTGCGTGCCAGAGAATCGGAACTCACGTTCGCATCCTCAGGCGCGTCACCTTTTAACGCGAACAGTCTCAACATACTACACCAGGATCAAGCAACACTAACGAAATTACTCCAACTGAAGAAGCCCTAAACATTGTTCCTCTTTCCATGATTCCTTGTTCGGATGCAAGACCTAAACAACTTCGCACCCATCATGAAAGACGTCCAAGGGAAACATTTACTCCAGTTGAAGGTAATGTATCTGAATGACATATTAAGGCTGAAGCTGATCAAGATAGAGGATACGTAGACAGAGCAATAAGGACAATGGTTCTTGATACCTAAAGTGGGTTTACACTTGAAGGATCACAATCCTCTTCCCAATTCATGGTGAAGATGTTCCAAAGAACACTGAATCATCCATGAGGAAGAAGAGACTCCTCAAGAGAATCTTGAAAAAGAAACCTTCCTTGATGAATTCATGAGTGATGTTGGAACATCATCCCAGAAGAAAACTCCTCAAGAAGAGCGGGTTGATTCAATTTATAAGAGGACTGAGAAAGATGTAACTGATGGCGTTATAGATGTAAACACCTTATCTTACAATGAGCTGATTATTAATGTTAACCCTGGAATTAGAAAAGGCTGAAAACAAGAAAAGGAAAAGTTGTTGCTTCCACACCCCATCAAACACATCAAGAAAAGGTTATTTATAGTCCTCAAAAGGGTGGAGCAAAGCCAATCCATCAGGTAGCAAGAGGAAGATAAGATCAAAATCTGATTATGATGTTGAGACATATGTCCCAGAAATCTCACCAGTAAAGAAGTCCATTGTTCAGAGGACCACTAAAAATGTCTTGATGCTCCTAGTAACAACATCTCATTCCATTCCATCAAGTTTGCTGCGAGATGGAAATACATATATCGAGAGGCGGCTCTAGAAGAGAGTTTGGAAAGGATGCCTTGGCTTGCAAGGAAGTTATGAAATTGATCTCTGATGTAGGGCTGATGAAGATAGTGACCAAGTTGTCAAAGTGCTATGAATTCATCTATGTAGTTGGCATGAAGATACCATTTGACTATGGTACCTATATTTATGATCAGACACTTAAACATGCTGACACTTGTGCCTTAAAGCTTCCTATAGCTTTCCCACTCTCCTAAGTGGAATTATTCTTCATGAACATCACGGAATTCTATCTACAACTTTGGATCTGAATGTAAAGAGATACCCTCTATCCCTACATCGAGCATTTGCTAGAGCACATGTCCTAGATATTGTCTCTACATTTCTTGGTGCTGCACTAAAATAGAAAATAAAGGGGTTGTGATTGCTGAACTTCTGCAACTTGAAGAGTGGATGAGGTCATATGAATTAGCACATTAAGGAGTGAAACTAGAAGAGACCATCCTAGCTACGAAGAAGAATGTTCTGCAAGTCTTTGAAGAGGAACGGAAGAAGAAGCAAGAATCTTAGCAACTCAAAGCTCTTACATGGTGGCTCGGGAGAAGAAGGAAGTGGAGAGTGCAAGTTCTGCGATCAGCGATTGGTGAAGATGTTGATTGTGTTTCCATCTGGTTTTTTGTCTATCCCTCTTTTATGTAATTTAGGCACTTAAGTGAATGAGACATGTTTTATTCTTGGTTGTACTTAACATTAGATATTAAGTAACTTAGTTGAACCTAGTATTTATTTATGTTATCCTCTATTAATTCTTTTGGTTTCGCAAATTATGGCTAAAGGAGGAGAGTATGATTGGTAATTAGACATTAAGTTGAGGGGGAGCAGTTGTGAATTGTTGCAGCTATGAGCGTTTATGGTTGTGTTGTATTTGTTTCTTTGTGATTCCACTTGTGAGCAGCTGGGGTGATGACTATGCCAAGGAGGAGATGTTGCTGCTGTGTTCATTGTTGATTGTGTGCTTCTTATCTTTGAGAAGAAGCTTAAGTGTTAATTGTGTTGTGTTTTCTCGATGTGTTTATTGTTGATTGTGTATCCATGAAGATACTATGTGTTTCCACAAGAAGAAAGTTGTTATGCAGAGAGCAAAGTTTTTAATTGTCAATTGTGCATCTGTGTGCTATGTGCGGGGAGTAAAACATTGCATCTTTGAATGTTCTAGCGATGTTTGAACATTTGTATTAATATCCATTGCTATCTCTGTTTTGATTGTGATCTTGTTTTTACTATCTTGCTCTGATGTATATGCTTGAATTCATATGATTATTATGGTGATGTTTTTGTTGTTTGGCCTGCACCCCAAATAATGTTTTAGCCAAAATTTTCCAAAGGGGGAGTTTGTCGGTTCCATTGATTGGCATCAATTTTGGTAAAACATTCTGATAAGAAATAACTTGAAGTTCTTGAAGTAGCGAGATCTCACAGAAGATGTCCTGACATGTGAAACTAATTGAAGTGCAAAATTTTAAGGAAGTCAGTTTGTTTGTTATTTGTATGCTTCGACTAAGGAAGCTTGAGAAATGCCTTCAGCAAGTTACTTGGAGATTTAATGTCTTTCTTTCATTGATAAAAGATAGGAGGCGAAGACTTCCACAAATACCTTCAAGATCACGCCATATATGATGCATAATTGAAATTCTAATTCTGATGAGACTCGGGATATCATGACATTTGATCAGACATACAAAAGACAAGGTAGAATTACAATTAAAATGTGGAAACAAAGAACACAAGTAATTGTTAACCCGATTCGATTCTAACCAACCTACATCGGGGGCATACCAAGCCAAGAATGATGTTCACTATCATGATATTAATTAGGAGAAACCACCCCATTTACAATCCTCACATAATCAGACTACCCAATGAACCTTCTACCTAAGATACCACACTTAGATATGAGAACCTTCGCTCACTTCCAATCACCTCAGTGATGTCTATCAACTACTATCACACCAGCAACTGCATTAACTGCTTGGCTCTTAGCACAATTAGGTTGGAGATACCTTACTCTAAACACAACTAAAACAGTTTGAAGATACCACACTTCAACCACAATATAAAACAGTCACTAAAGTGACACAAACCAAACTTGGAATTGCTTCATAGCTTCTTCCAATGACACGACTGCACTCATTTCTTCAAAACTTCTTAGTGAGTAAAATAATACACTTGCCTACAGGCTTCGAGGTACAAATCAGTGGCCATCCCAGAATTCGGGTGGTTCACTTACAAACCAACTCTCCAAGAGAGTTGTTATAGACTCAGCCCTAAAATCTACATCATTACTAAATTCGGCTGGTACCAAACTTAGGTTACAAAGCTTATATTTATAACCTATTACCCAACTGGATTTAGGCGTTCAAATAACAGTTTGAAGTTGTAACAAACTGTAGTAACAAAATCTTTGTAGAAAACAAACAAGCAGATAACTTCTGCTACAATCAAGGTCCTTGCAGATTTTTCTCCTTAGCTCTTGGACATCCACAAATTCCTTCAAGATCACACCACATATGATGCATAATATTCCCAAAATATTTTGTATAATTTAAAACAGAACTGTAACAAACTTTGACAGTTCAGTAGAGTGATATCCGATGTCTGATGTCTCGACATCCTCTTCAACATGTTGTTCCAGATGTTGAAACATTTCAACACAACATGTTTCTCCATATAAATTCAACCTGCTTTCTCCTTAAGAGTTATAAATCATATTTAACCTATTGCTGCTAAATTAGTTTTACCAAACATAAAGCCAATCCTAAAAATAGAGAATCAACAATCTCCCGCTTTTTCTTATTTTGGCTAAAACAAATTTACATAATCTTTGTATTACATAAGCATAATAAAGTATACAAGGGTTTAAACAATTTATTCAGCAATTCCAAAGTCTTCAGTAGTCACTGTTTACGATATTTCAAACTTGACAAGTGATAGTCTTCAGTCTTCTTTTATGATGTTAAAACATCATACTGGACATCTTTCTAGCAGGTCCAACTCCAATGTTCTCTCTCTTTTAAAGATCCCATAGTTCATACAAAGTTTCTCTTCAGAAATAACATAACATAACCATTTCTCCCCCTTTTTAGCCATAATATGGCAAAGGCTTGTTGAAAGAGAACTCACTATAGCACATGAAACATAACATCAAAGGCACCAAATTTACAAAGATGGAAAAATATTGAGGCCATGATGCACATGAGAAAGAAGATACTAAATACTCCCCCTCGAATTGAGAACTATGCTACAACACAGATTGACACAACATTATCTTTTAGAGCACAAGAGGAAACTCACTAACAGAAACAAACACTTGAACTATCCATTTACAGACATAGAGAACCAGACCTTTATATTTGATAACTCAGAACTCAAGACACAATTTGTGTTCATAACTCAAAAATAAGACATAGAATAAAAGTACTTGCAGAAAATGCAAGAACCAACCGACTCAGAATAGGATATCATTTTTAATATGTTTGCATAAACAACTTTAAAGATTGACCTCAGACTTAACAACTTCTGAACACTACCCTTTTCCCCTATGTTTGCCACAAGTTGACAAACATAACCTTCACAGATTCTAAACTTACCCATATCCGAATGAAGGACATGAGAGTAAGACAAGCGAAGACACAACAAAAGTGAAGGAAGAAAAGAAACAAAAGACACTCTAAATACAGCAACTAAATTAATGTACCTAGTGTAACAAGCTGTCTTGGTCAAAAGCTATACTTCAATAAGAACTGCATCAGGTGAATTTGTGCATTGGCTGAAGGCAATGAATTCCTTTAATACAACCTGTTTATTTTGGAACTGAAAAATTTCCCAAACATGCACTAAGTCAGAACACGTGATACAAACCATCAATACACGTCTTAGATGAAAAGTTTAGGAACTATCCCTGCTGGTCTTTAAGGATAAAACATGTCTTGAGATATATCTTGACTTCTTGTTCGACATTGTTCTTCTGGCTTGATAAGATGAGTCTTTAAAAGAGTTTCCATATGATTAGAAGCAGAATTACACCGTCCTTGTTGATCTCAATACCCCTTACTCCCCCTGAGATACATAAAATAAGGACATCTTTGATGTTGGTCCTCATAATACTTGAAGTTTTCTTTATTTGGAATTTGCCACAGTTTCCAAATTAGGAATCCTTAGTTTTCTTACTTCAAAAGATTCAGATTGCCACACTCTGTAACTTGTAATAGAAGAAACCTCCTTATTAACTATGTGTATAACTAACTATAAGTCTTCAAGAGATAGTTTTGAACCTTATCATCTTTCTTCAATCTCAAGGTGTCTTCAAGAGTTGTGATGTAGCATCTTCATGTAGAACATTCTCTTCTATACATCACAGTCTTTATCTCTTTCTCGATTCAAATTTCCACATAGTTATCACAAATATCCATATCCTATCAAGATATTTGACAACATCTATATGCATCTCCTTAGTTGAATCAACTCTTCAAATAATCACCAGATAATATTTCCACACATCCTTGACTTGTGAAGATAACAGTGATCTTTAGTATTGATATTTAGTCCACACTAGGCCATGAATTATTCATACAGATACTCAGCTCCCGACAGAGTATATGAGTTTTGCATTCAGGCTGCACATCTAATAAGTACTTAGTCTCCTGTCAAAATACCTACCAGTTAGTTAGTTAGAATTAACTACTCACACTAGATCTTCCTGAGTGATTATATATTTACACTTATATTTACTTCCTAGCAACAATACAACTTTCAATAACTGAAGACTTTAAGATGATGTTTTGACATCTGATACAACATCATCCATTATGGTTCTTGGGGGTAACATCCATAATATCTTTCATCCCTAACATTGGGGGGGGAGGGGATGTAGGAAGGACAATGAACACCAACTTTATCTCAAACAATTAACATGATCAAGGAATAATATGAGCCACAGTGCTAGAAATGTTGTATGTTCTACTTTAGATGCCTCCTCTCCAACAGTGTGGTAAAAGTTTATGTATTTCGAAAAGCCATCATGTTTGACATCGAACGTTTCCCCAATAGGGGAAAGTCCAGTAATTGCAGCAACATCGAAAAAGGTTGGGGTTATCATCCCACAAGGGAGATGGAAAGTATTGTATGTGATATCCCAGAAGTATAGGGATGCTAGTAGTAAGGGTTGGCTGTAGCTAAACCCTAATTTAGACATTTGAATTAAAGCCAGTTTTGGTATAATTGGTCCGATGAAGGACATGATCGAAATGGTTTAAAGTTTCCAATGACATAATCCATGTAGAAAGTCTAAGCTTTTCTTTAGACTTTCATTCCGATTTTGAGATGATGGATGCCATAGGCTGTACCTACAGAGGAGATTCCCTCAACTAGGTTTCTAGAACAGACTTACTCATGGCATGACATAAGTAATTTTCAGATTCTTCAAACCAATCGGTCTCCCTTGATCCTTCTAGACAATACCCTTCCAGGATAATATTTAGGCCAGTCAACATTCATGACCATGATTCACTGTGGTTGAGACATAGTATTCAGCTCTAAACAATATTTTTTCTATGGTCGTGAATAATTTTCCACATATTTGGTTCCTTTTATCAAAATAATGTAGCAGATATAAGCTCATCTTGATTTCACATAAGGGGACTGAAGAAAGTACCTTTATGAGTCTTCTTAATTTCATTGAGCATTACTTTTATACTCCCATAGGCTTAGGTCAGAAATAAACTGACATCTGGAGTATAACAATTTAGGTGATCGTGTCCTAATCATCTGATAAGCAGATGTCTCCTCTTTCAGATCAGGAGCAGGTTCCAAACATATGTACTCACACTACATTTATTTAGCACCCAGAACATCTGTTCTTCAATTGGTAGCTGCATACTAGTAAAAATGTCCTAATATCCTATAGAACATCTGTTCCATCTCCTTGGAACACATCTTGCTTGATAATTTTCAAGAAATTCAAACAACATGCAGATGTATATGAGAATCATTGATCAATTGATACTCATCAACTCTATTAATACATGCATTAATGAGTGGTCTTGAGAAGGATATCAAGTATCTTTGACACTTTTATTATAGTTGTATTAATCCATAAAAATATTCTATTGATAATATTAACCCTATGATCCTTCTTTCACTATAGGGGTTGCATCAGAGGCTATGCAGCGGAAAATAGCCATGCTTCAACAAAACTTACACAATGCTTACTCCACAATTTAATTATAAGCATGACACATAAGGATTGAAAATAAATCAACCCTACAATATGCTTGCTTCTTCATCAAGAAATAAGCTAGACTCAACCAATATTCTGACAATATGGAAACACATAAGCACAAGAGTTACCTTATCAATGTCTTCACACCCGCATGAAGGTTTTGACAATTCTCGTCTCTGTGCTGAATATAGGCTGAACAATTCAATTCAAAAAATTCACTCCCGCATGTAGTCTTTGAATTTAACTTTCTTGTTCTAGTATCTTTATCTTCTTTCTTCAAGAAGGTACATGCTATGGTCAGGTTGGTTTAGTTCTCCACACATAGGTCCACCCTCCACTTCTAAGGACCACACAATATGAACACTCCTCGTTCAAAAAATCTACAAGTAGGTTCATCCTCCTCTTCAAGGGACCATACAATATAAACACTCCTCGTTCAAACAATCTTCTACCTTGTACACAGCCAAAAAGTATCCCCTATGGATCAGATCCAGAAACAGACAAGATGCCTTCTTTGATACCAATTGAAATTTTGGTTACAGGCAGACTCAGGATGTCGTGACATCTGATCCGATATTACAATTAAAATACAGGAAACAAAAGAACACAAGGAATTTTTAATCTAGTTCGGTTCTAACAAACCTACATTTAGGGGCATACCAATCCAGGAATGAAGTTCACTATCAGCAGTATTAATTCAGAGGGAAACACCCTGTTTACACTCCTCACTTAATCCGACTACCCAATGACCCTTCTACCTAAGATACGACACTTATATATGAGAACCTTCGCTCACTTCCAATCACCTTATTGATATCTATTAGCTACTATCACACCAGCAACAATATCAACTACTTGGCTCTTGACACAATCATCTTGGAGATACCTTACTCCAAACACAACTAAAATAGTTTGAAGATACCATACTTCAAACACAATATAAAATAGTCACTCAAGTGACACAAACAAAACTTGGAATTGCTTCACAGCTTCTTCCAATGAAACAACTGCACTCATTGCTTCACAGCTTCTTAGTGAGTAAAATAATACTCTTGCCTACAGGCTTCGAGGTACAAATTAGTGACCATCCCACAATCTAGGTGGTTCACTTACAAACCAACTCTCCTAGAGAGTTGTTATAGACTCAGTCCTAAAAACTACATCATTACTAAATTCGGCTGGTACCAAACTTTGGTTACAAAGCTTCTATTTATAACCTATTACCCAACTGGATTTGGGGCTTCAAATAACAGCTTGAAGCTGTAACAAACTGCAGTAACAAAATTTTTGTAGAAAAGAAACAAGCTTTTCAGTTGTTGGAACTTGCCTTAGGAGTCTCCTTTGTAGGTATAGTCTATGGCATGTTTCGTTTTGACTAATTCATTCTTTTTTAGCTGTTGTCATAAAGGTTCCGAAGAAAGAAAAGACTTCCCCTAAGGCAAGTTCCACCAGCACTTCGAAACAAACAACTGAAACCAACAATAATCCCATCCCAGAACAAGATGACACTCTAAAGAAGAGGAAACTGAAAAAGGTATTACCTTATTTTTCTTTCTTTCCTTCGAATTCCTTTTTTGACCTCTGTTAAAATATCTTTCTTGTCCTCTCAGGTTAGTGGGCTTCCTCCCAAATCCCCAAAGAAAGGAAGACATGAGGATCCTACTACTGATGATGATGAATCAGAGAAAAGTGGAGGTATCTATAAATTCTTCTCAATGAGATCAGCAGTAGGTACAATAGAGAAAATGATGTTGATGCCAAGATTCGATCCAAACAAGAAGCTTTAACTGCTGCTTATGATCATATATTTAAGTTCTCCGAAGAGGCTGAAGCACTAGAGCATTCTCAAGTACAAATGAAGGACAAACATGACATTCTTGCACAATTAATCTTGCTTTGGGAGTCTCAGATCGAAGAGCTTAAAAAGAAAATTGAAGACGCTCAAAGCCAACAAGCTTCCCTTAAAGCCATTGATGAAAAAGAACTCGAAAATCTTGTTTCGAAGAGTCTTAAACAGATGGAGCTTGCTGAGTGAATTAATGAGGAGATTAAAGTTCTTGAAGGGATTAAGACTACTACTCAATGTAAGATGAATCCGTGCAAGATAAAGTTCGCCAGACTGAAGCAAAAGTCTCCCTTTTGATTTTTAAAGTGTATTTCCCTGTTGGTTTTTCTATTTCCAGTTTCAAATATTGTAATATTTCGAACAAAGCCATTTTGGCAGTTTATTATTTTGGTACCATCTTGGCTTAATATTTATCTTAATTCTATTATTTTGATATAATTCAAATTTCTTGCAAGCATGGCTTGTACCTTTTCAAGTATTTCCCATTTACTTTCAAGATTCTTTGATCTTCAGCTAGTTCCTCTATTTCCTAAGCATTATTTGAAAATGTTTGTAGAATACGAAAGGGTCCCTCCCAATATGGTGACCATTTCCCTAATGACGTATTCATTTTATCCATTGGTAGTATAACTTTCCAAACTAAGTCATTAATTGAAAATAGCTTACCTTTGACTCTTTTGTTGTAAGCTCTATCTACTCTCTCGTTTTGTCTTCTCAAAACTTCTAAAGTGTGTAGTCTCGTTTCGTCTACGTCTACAAATGCGTTCATCATTATTTCCCAATAATGCTCAGAAGGAATTTCGCTCTGCCTTTGAATTCTTATTGATTGCAAAATATATTTCGACTAGCAGGACTGCATCATGTCCAAATGTAAGTTGAAATGGGGTAGTATTTGTTGCATCTTTGAGAGATGTTCGACATGCCCACAAAGCTTGATCCAAAGTCTTGTGCCAATTTTTTGGCTTTCGTCCTACATGTTTTTTTTCAAACTTATTATTACTTTGTTGGCTACCTCAACTTGACCATTTGCTTGAGCATAATATGGTGTAGATGTCAGCAACTTAAAACACATTTCTTTCACGAATTCTTGCATATTTCGTCCTGTAAAAAGTGATCCTTGGTATGTTGTAATACTCTCTGGTATTCCGAATCTGTAAATTATTTGCTTTTGGATAAATTCAATGATAGTTTCCTGATCAACATTTACCAAAGGTATTGCCTCGACCCATTTTGTAAAGTAATCTATACCTACTAAGATATACTTTTGTCCTTTGGACGAGGTTTGTCGAATCTCTACAATTAAATCTAATGCCCAACCCCTAATGGGCCAAGACTTGATGATCGAATGCAATTCACTTGCAGGGGCATGTTGGATGCCTGCATGAACCTGAAATTCTTCACAACCCTTAGCGAACTCTATGCAATCTTTGAGCATAGTGGGCCAATACATTCCATATCGAAACAACAACCATTTCATCTTATGGCCTGCTTGGTGTGCCCCACATGCCCCACAATGAACGCTGGATAAAGCTAAATATGCTTTGTTTTCCCCCAAACGTTTAAGTAAGACCCCTTCTAGAGTTTTCTTGAATAGTTCGTTTCCTATTAAGATGTAGGATAACACTCTATATTTAATTTTTCTTTCTATGTCTATCGAAGGGTCTTTCAGATAATTTATTATTGGCCTTCGCCAGTCTGTATCTGCCAAAGCATTTATGGCCAATACTTCAAACTCTTCTCTATTGGCACATCTCGATTTTGAATTCTCTAAGTTTGATGGGGATAACTTAGTAGCCATTACTCTCCCTTTTACTTCGATGAAATATTGGAGCTTTTCCTTGGATACCTTATATCCTGAGGCTATTTGAGCCAAGTCATTTTCCCCTTGAGTCTTTATCCTAGGAATATGTTTGATATCTACATATTGAAATTTCTTGAGCAGTCTGTTGGAAATCACGAAATACATGATCAAATTTTCTTTTATGCACTTGTATTGTTTTGTTATTTGCTTGATCACTAACTCAGAATCTGCTTTGATTTCAACCCTGTCTGCCCCTAATTCCATCAAAGCTTCAAGTCCAGCAATGAGTGCTCCATATTCAACTTCATTATTCGAGCAAGGAGAGCCTTCTAATCTCTACTTGAATTTTGATGGAATTCCTTCAAGATAAATTATAAGAATCCCAACTACACTTCCTTGTTTGTGTGTCGATCCATCGAAGAATAACTTCCAAGGTTGTACTTCAACATAATTTAATGTTGAATCTCCAACCACAGAGTGGTCTACTATAAAATCTGAAACCACTTGACCTTTCATATCCTTCAAAGGATTAAAGGCTAAGGAATATTCAATGAGTGCCAAGGCCTATTTTCCAATTCTACTATGCATAATTGGCTTTGAAAGCATATGTTTAATCACATCAAAGTGAGACGAAACATAAACATCAACTGGTTTTATATAATATTTAAGTTAGGTACAAGAGAAGTACAAGCAAAGCCATAGATTTTCTATAGTGTTATATCTACTCTCTAAATTATTTAAAACTCCACTAAGATGATACATGGCTCTTTCGACGCCATTATCGTTTTATTGGGCTAGCATACTACCTATAGTTACATCTGAGCTGGATATATACAATCCATACGTTTATCCCTAGAGGGTAGTGATAATATAGGAGGATGCATCAAGTACTTTTTAATATTTTTGAATGCTTCTTGATGATCTTCCTTCCATTCAAAGTTTCCTTGTTTGAGACGAAAGAGATGAGAGAAAGCTTGAGTTCGCCCACTCAGGTTGGATATGAATCTTCGTAGAAAGTTTATTTTGCCTAAGAAGAACTACAACTCTTTCTTCGTTGTAGGTGATTTTGTCTCCATGATAGCCTTCGTCTTGTTTTAGTTTATTTCAATCCCATTTTTGTGGACCACAAAGCCCAGGAAATCTCCAGCCTGCACAAAGAAGGCACACTTAAGAGGGTTTATCTTTAAGCCATGTTTTCTCATTCTTTCGAATGATTGATGAAGATGATCCAAATGACTCTCATATGATACATATTTTATCACTATATCATCTATGTAAATCTGCATGAAAGATTCAATGAAGTCATAGAAAATAGAATTCATTGCTCTTGGATAGGTTGCCCCAGCATTTTTTAGACCAAAGGGCATAACTACCCATTCATAGGTTCCTAAGGCTCCAGGGCATCTAAACGCCGTTTTAGGCTCATCTTCTTCAGCAATGAATATTTGGTTATATCCAGAGTATCCATCTAACATACTCATCTTTAGAGGTTGCAAAATTTAAATCCCTAAAATCTATACAAACTCTTAAAGAACCATTTTTCTTAACGACAGGAACTATATTAGCTAGCCATTCTACGTAACTTGTGGTCCTTATAAACTTGCAGCGAAGGAGTCTTTCAATTTCTGATTTGATTTTTGAGAGGATTACTGGCGCGAACCTTCGAGGAATCTGCTTGATGGGCTTCTTGCCATCCTTTATTGGAAGCCTATGTTCGACTAGATCTCTCTTCAGACCAAGAATTTCTTCATAATCCCAGGCGAAGCAATCCTTGTTTTGTTTTAGTACTTTGATCACCTTGCTCCTCAGTTTTGGGTTGAGTTTGGCACTTATGTACGTAATTCTCTTTGCGTTTCTATCTCCTATATTTACTTCTTCGAGAGGATCCTACGCCAACTTCTTTGCGCTTGATATCTCTGGATCCCTCTCGAATCCCAAACGCTGCTCATCGTAAATGGCATCCAGCCTCTGGTCTTTTATTTTTGAGACCTATCCATCAAAGGGTAAATATTTGTTGTTCTCCCTAAGACTTGTAGCGTGTGTTTGTTTTTTTGTTGTTTGTTTTTCCATGGCTTCGATGGCCATGTGTTTTACTTCAGCTTCTAAAGCCGTCTTCATTCTATTCTCAACGAAGTAGGCCGAAATTGTTTTGAAGAAAGAAGACTCAGTCAAAACCGAGGTCTTTGTCAGCCCAGGCTGTTGGCCGTACCCTAGGGGCTCCTTCAACTTCTTCTTCATCTCCCATAATCTCCTTGTCCCATTGAAAACCTTTTGGGTGAAGGGTTAGAAAGTATAGAGCGTTCTTATTTGGTTCGAACGCTTCTTCGACTAGGTTACATGGCCCTATGTTAGCCATATTTCGATCAAAGTTTCTCCTATCCACGTTATTCACTTCTGCCATATAATAACTCTGATCTGCTTGAATATTTTCCACGATTCTGTCTTCTCTCCAAATTGCAACTCTTCGATGCATGGACGAAGGAATTACTCCTATTCCATGGATCCATTCACGTCCTAATAGCAGATTGTAATTTGTCTTGGAGGCAATCACCATAAACATCATTGGCCTTGTTATGGAGCCAACTGTCAAATCAACCTGTACTACCCCCAAAGTTTGTCAAATTTCCCCCTCATAGTTTGACAACACCATATTTTGAGGTTTGATGTCTGTGTCAAACATTCCGATCTTTTGCAGCATAAACTGAGGCATCAAATTCACTATTGCGCCACCATCTACTAGGACTTTATTAATTCCTACTTGATCCACTTTGGCTCTTATAAATAAAGGTTTAAGATGATTCTTCATTCCTTGGTCATGTCTTTTGAAGAAAGCGTTTGTTCTTCGAAAGCATCATTGTTCATGACATAATAGCACACAGGTTTGTGCTTTTCCATCTCTTCCTCTTCATTTTCCTAAGGTTCCTCTATCTCAGTTTCTTGATTATATTCATAAGGAAGTACAAAGACTACATTGCAATTTACATTAAAAATGATTCCTCTCTGATTCAAAATCATCTGTCAACATCTCTTCGTCATTTATAGGCATTGTTTAAACTTTGTTTGCAGTGGCTTCCTTCTTTGGAGAGAATAATCTTCTTGTCACTGGTGGCTTGTCCCCAATCTAGATGGTTGATGATGAATGATTGGTACTGGATTCTCCTACTTCCTTCGATCTTGACTCTCTTTCCACTTTCTTCATTTGTTGGTGCCTTCGCGACTAGGATCTAGACATTGGATTTTTTCCTTTGTAATTCTCCAGCCTGACTTCTTCTCTTTTCGCCATATTGAATTGTTTTATATATGCCATATCACTCCTTCCCCCTTGACCATAGATTCTCCACTTCCCTTTCCCTCTATCAGCCTTCGCTTGGAGCCATCTGTCTGTGGGGATTTCAGTGGGTAATTTGGAAGTGACTCTTCGCGCTCCCTTGGGGTAGGGGCTATCAGGTCTCCTTTGTGAATTACTTGCCCCAAAATTAGGTTTCGAAGGAGTTATACCTTGGTGGTTCCAGCAAGGTGCAAAAGGGATTCTTTCGAAAGGCTCAAACATCTTTCGATCGTACACAGCAGCAAACCTTGGGCACATTAAACATTCAGTTCCATTCTTGTGGCAGCGAACCAAGAAGCCCAACAAACTTTCTCTAGCACTTGGATAGACTTTGAATAGTTGATTATCCTGTCCAAATTCATTCCCGTTCGAGCACACTGGATCCTTTCGAATTCTATAGCAATCCTTTGGCTGTAGATTATATTGCACCTTGGACATAACAATATTTCTCCATTCCTCCTCTGGAAATGAAATAGATAATCATGCAGGCTTCTTTCTCTTTTTGGATAACCCTCTCTCATCTGTTCTCTTTCGATTTCGAGACACCTCTCCACTTCTTCCATCTATGGGCAAGGTTTCTTGAGATCAACCATGTGAACTCCCAAACTCTGACCTTCAGTGATCTGAACTTTTTTGAATTTCACCCTAAGGCCCTCAGTATCCTCTTCCACCTTTCCATGAGAAATAATTGGGCCTTTAGTAGCGCTTGCCTCAGTTGAAACACCATACATATGGATTTGGTCGAAGGATTTAAGTTGGGGAGACCATCAGTAGTCTTCATGTTGCCACCAACCATAATGAAATCCTCTTCTTCTTGGAACTCATCAATCTGGTCATCAATTTTCCTCCAACTTCCACCATGTTGATGTCAAGTGGCTCAACATAATTGGTTTCTTCCATCAACAAGGGATCAGTGTCAACCTTCATGGGGTTCTTTGATTTGTCAGCAAACTTAAGCCTTTCCTCCTTGATTGCACTTTGAATTAGATCCCTGAAAAGAAAGCATTGTGATGTCTTATGGCCTAGGAAATTACGATATTTGCAAAAGCCTGTTTTCTTCCATTGTTTCAACGGAGGAATTTTAATATTGGGAGGCACTATCATTTGGCCATATTTAACAAGTAAATCGAAAATTTCATCACATTTAGTTATGTCAAATGTGTAAACTTTTTTGGGAATTTTTTCACTTTTCTCATTCTCAACAGGATTCTTCCCATTCGATGGGACTAGGACCTTGCAAGAATAAAGGGGTGCTTGTTTTAATTCTGCAGGATCCACTTTGAGTTGGTCGAATCCATAAGGACCCTGGAAGTCATCTAAATTTTCTTCTTCTGCCTCTATGTAGGCTATTCTTTCTTTTTTATAGTTTTTACTAGCCATGGCTTTTTCAGCCTTTAATCTTTCTACTTGTCGAACTCTATCTGCAAGTTATGCCAGTCTCTTAAATATTGTGTATCTAACTTCTTTCGAATAGAGTAGTCCAGACCACCAACATCCATTTCGACCAACTCATGCTCAGGGACTACAGTGAAACATCTAAATTTTAAGAGACAGAATTTATTCAAATAGTCCTCTATTGGCTTTGTGAATTTCCTTTTAATACTGGCTAATTCTTTTAGGCTTATATTGGATTTCCCCATGTAAAATTGTTCATGGAACAATCTTTCTAAATAGGGCCAAGTATCTATGGAACCTAGAGTCAGAGTGGTGAACCAAGTGAAGGAATTTTTTGTCAACGAACTTGGGAAGTATTTTATCCTAAGATTTTCATTATTCGCCAAATCCCCTACTTCAGTTAAATATCTCTCTATGTGTTCAACTATTGATTCACTTGTGTCTCCAGCGAATTTGTAAATTTAGGGGATGTATAATTTGGTATCCTAAATCCTAAATTCAAACCATTTTGGGTCATGATTATTTTTATCATGGCAGTTAGATTATTCTCTACCATCAGATTATCATTTCTAACCCTATAAATGACTTCGTCTACGTTTTGATCCCTATTTACCACCATTACTCTTCTAGGTGTTCTTCTTGTATTTCTTGAACTTCCTGTTATTCTACCCTTGCCCCTATATTTTTTCCTTCAACCACCTGTCTAGGGGGTCGAATTTGTTCAATGGTAGGTTCTTCATTTCGAACCACTATTTGATTCTGCCTACGCCTTGCAGGTGCATCAGGGGTGCCAAAGAAATCCGTTATTCGTGCCATTTGCACTGAATTATCTTGGTTGGTTCTATTAATATTTTGGATTAAAGGAGTAAAGTTGACATTCATTTCGCAGGCTAGGACTCATATCATATCATGGTTGCTATCATCCATTTGTTTCCTAAATATTTTCTGATTATTTGTTGTAAGGGTATGCATTTGGGTGTAATTTCCCAGACTTTGGGTATTTGGGACCAAATGATTCATTCTAGAACCAGACCCTTGGATTGGAGAAGAGGTTGATGTATTGTGCAACCCTGCCATAAACGAAGTTGGCATTCCATATGGGGGGTTTCGAGGCCTAAAAGCATTGAAACCTGGAGGCCTAGTTGGGGTGGTATGTTGTGGTTGAGTTCCTACATATGAAAAGATAGGCCCTGATGATATATTCGTTGGCATCTCCATCGTGCCTATAGGGATTATACTCGAACTACCCATAATACCCATGGCTGCAGCATATGTGGACACTAGTATGGCTTGCAAAATTGGAATTGCACTAGATGCATCAGTCGAACCAGAAACGACTGTGCCTGTCCCTTGTGGGGGATTTCGTCCCCCATCTTGGTTAGTTATACTAACCATTCTTTTGGTATGTTTTCTTATGGGTATTGGTTGGTTACTGTTAGTTATCTTACCACTTCCAAGGTTCATATAACACTACTAAACTCTAGACTCAGAAGATCACAGACGAAACTTAAAATATTTGATAATGAAACTTAAGACAAACTATACTTCGACATGGTCCCACCAGGTGTGCCAATTTGTTTATAGTGATTTCTAGTAAACAATCGCTAGTCTTCTAAATTAATGATTTTGGTAACTTACAAGATCAACTAGATTGATCCTAGGATATGTGTCTAGGTTTTGATGTTTGAATTAGATTTAATGTTCATATTCCACTTTCTATCTAAGAACATGAAACTTAAGAACTTGAAAAAAAGATTTTATTAAAGATTATATAGGCTTCGATTAAAAGTAATAACAAAAAACAAATTGAAACTTTAAAGATATTGACAAAGTGAAGTATGGATTTGTGAGTAACTTCGAATGAAAATACTTTAAATTGAAAAGTAAATGATTTCTAAACAAGATGTAAAAGACTTGGACAAAAGATAAAGATTTATGAGAAAGTATAAACTTGATTGAAATATAAAGGAATAACTTAAAACGAAATGAATGGAAATGAAATAATTGTAAATATAAAGGACTTTTAATTTAAATTGTGAGAATAACAATGGTGTTTCTATACGTACATGTTTCTGCCACTCATTTCCCTTAACACTTGGTAATTTGAGTATATATGTTTTTTTGTACAATATTGAACACACGAAATCCTAACACTAAGACTCCTATTTATACTATTTCGACCCTAACGATCCTACTCTAAAAAGGTGCCACATTCAAAGACTGCATGTCTTCTACAATCGGTGGCTTCCACGCGTCTTTTAATAGAATGGCGCCTTATATTTGAATTTCGAACCTTCAACGGATTTAATCAATTCAAATCTTTTCATTTGAATTCGAAATCTCTTCGCTGTAACTACTCAATCCTTCATTTCAAATTTTCAAGCCTTTAACGGAACAAAGAATTTAAAGCTCTTTCTTTGGAAACAAAATATATCATATAGACCTTGTATTCCTTATTCGAATAAAAACCCAAACAACATGAGGTCCATTGTTTTGAACCAAACGGCTCATCAAAGTTTCACTGTAGTCCCTAAGCATGAGTTGGTCGAAATGGCTGCTGGTGGCCTGGACTACTCTATTCGAAAGAAGTTAGATACATGGTATTTAAGAGATATGCAACAACTTGCAGATAGAGTTCGACAAGTAGAAAGATTAAAGGCTGAAAAAGCCAGGGCTAGTAAAAACTATAAAAAAGAAAGATTAGCCTACATAGAGGCAGAAGAAAAAATTCAAATGACTTCCAGGATCCTTATGGATTCAACCAACTCAAAGTGGATCTTTCAGAATTAAAACAAGCACCCCCTTATTCTTACAAGGTCCTAGTCCTATCGAATGGGAAGAATCCTTTTGAGAATGAGAAAAGTGAAAAATTTCCCAAAAAAGTTTACACATTTGACATAACTAAGTGTGACGAAATTTTCGATTTACTTGTTAAATATGGCCAAATGATAGTGCGTACCAATATTAAAATTCCTGCGTTGGAACAACAGAAGAAAAGAGGCTTTTGCAAATATCATAATTTTCTAGGCCATAAGACCTCACAATGCTTTCTTTTCAGGGATCTAATTCAAAGTTCTATCAAGGAGGGAAGGCTTAAGTTTGCATACATAAGGAGGCATGACATTCTCTTGAGCCATTTAAAATCATTTTGACCTTGAGAGATACAAAACCCTAGTTGTGGGTTGATTGCTTAGGAGAGAATTTGTCTTGATCAATCTTGAGCATGGAGATGTATCTTTGTCTAAAAATGGGAGGGAAAATTTTGGGGTACAACAGTGTCACAATAAACAAAATATGGAAAGGTATCCTGGAGTGGGTTGGCTATAGGAGAAATCCAGTGGGATGGACTCAAGAGAAGACTTGGTTAATGTATGAAACCAAAGCTAAAGGCTAGTGTAGGATCCTGCTTAAGATGGCGATCATTTGAAACCATTTACAATATTTAGAGAATGAGAAATAACATAATCTTCAACAATTTCCAAATTGATGTGAATATTCAAGACAATATCAAGAAGGTGATCGTCATTAGAGGGAAAACTCATAGAAAAATACCTGCCCACATAGATAATAGTAATATTATAATTCTTTAGTTGGGTTAGGTGTTTTTGTTTTCTTTGCTCCTGGATCCTTTGGATCGCCTGTATCTAATTTTTTTGACAATAAATAAATTTTTTATTTCCAAAAAAATAAACTTGTAAGCCAAGGGAAAACATTGGAAGCATTACTAGTTGGTTGTAACTATGTAACTAACTATTTTTAGTTAGAACAATTGAGAATTAGTTGTAAGTTTTTCTATGATATATGTCAGACCATATTTCAGAGTATGCACACTAACTTTTGTTATAATTATAATTGATTATTCACTAGTTTTACTGAGTTTTACCAAAGTGGTTGCATAAATATTATAACCATCTACCATATCTAATATTAAATCAAGTAAGTTTTACAAAATAGTGAATAAATCAAATTTTTAATGATTTAATAACATTTTATTAGTAACTTTCTGTTTGGAAATGTTTAATATATTTTGTAGGTCTCTGAACAACATGAAAAATCGTCCTAAGCCATTAGCCTACATATGCCCATGATACACATAGGAACAAGAAGACCTTTCTTTTTTGACATGTTCAAAGGCAAATGTCATCTTTGGACATACGCGTATGAAAGCATACACATATGTCTAGAGACCTCAAGAAAAGAATCTAGACGTGTATCTGAATCTAGATCGCATGCCCAATCTAGGTGAAAAACATTGTGATGCTCCAGATCTTATACGTACGTATGTATAAATTTATAGAGCATCCAGACACCTTCCCAAGATGTATGAAGGAAAAACAAGCCTCATTAAAAAGGCGTCCAAAGTCCTAAATGAGAGTGTGGATGCCCATTTACGACTATTTATTAAGAAAACCTTATTTTTCTCATATCACATTAGAATTAGACGGCAAAAAGGAACTCTTTAGTGTAGCAAACAAAATAGGATCGACGAGGAACATATTTCATATAATTTATGTGTTAAAGTTTCTTCATCACAAATATATGTGTAACTACTAAAATGATTTCAATGTATTTTGTTGGGATTATGAGCATTTAAGCTCTTTAGTGTTTCGGAAGCATAATTGTAAATGATGAACCTTGTAAGATGAATTTATTTATTTTGATAATTAAGTACTTTATTTGTTTTGATTTATTCTTATATGTTCTTAATCCTCTTTGAAGGTGAGAAAAATACAAGAAGAAGGATTGAGTTGTGTTTGCTTGTTCTTTCTTATGTAAAAATTTCTTATAAGATTTTGAACTCAAATTCTAGAATCATATATAAAGGCAAGTGTTTGTAGCGAATAAAAAATATATTCATAGATAGAGAGTGAAAGAAAGAGAGACAAAAGAATGTTTTTAATAGTTCCTCCCACAAAACATGCGTAGTCTAGTCTCGTTGCACTTATAAGGGATTTCACTATAATCACAATTGATTACAAATGCTCACGCACTCTGGCAAGAGATTTCCAATGCTCAAATACACAAGTAAGAGACTTTTAATGCTCAATCACACAAACAAGAGACTTCTAATGCTCAAACACCCAATTAAGATACTTCTAACAATCTAACTTAATATGATTAAAGAATGTTTGAATATTACACTTAATATACAATTAGAGGTGTAAACATAATACAACTCAAAAAAGACTTTTAAGACTTATGAAGTTCTCAAATATACAAATGATAATAAATTCTAAGTTAAACATGTGCTTTTGATTTGATAGAGTAACATCTCTTTTGATAGTGAAGGATTGATTATTTTTCTTCAACTCTTCAGCTCTTTATATAGAGAGACTAAAACGAGTCATTTAAATATAAAAAATTGCACAAATGAGTCTTGGAGATGCTTGATCATATTTGTTGGAATGTTTCTTGATATGATTAATGTCGTTGAAAAGACATTTGAATTCCCCTTTCTGTCAAGCGGAATTATCTGTTACATTTCAGTTGTCTGTGAAGACTTTTGTTTGCATATACACATGATTAGAAGAAGACAAAGTGATCTTTGAGTCTGATAGTGACCTATCAGAGTCTTCTTGATACTTGTGTTGACCTTCTTTAGAGTTTGAGAGCTTCTGAGAAATTTGACCTCTTCCAGAGTCTGATTCTTTAGAATATGTATCTTTCAGTGCCAGTACTAAGTTTATATCATAAAGTTTAATACTTGTACATATGAAATTCTGGTACCATATTTGAGATGTCGAAGGTGATGTCACGACACTGATATATGTCTTAAGAACAGTTAACATAATAGAATTCTAAAGTGCATAAAACAATAAAAACACAATGAATTATTTACCCAGTTCGGTTCCAACCAACCTACGTCTGGGGGCTTCCAAGCCAGGGATGAAGTCCACTATTAGGAGTATTAATTCAGAGCTAAACCTCTCTGTTTACACTCCTTACTTAATCCCTTCCCAATGACCCTTCTACCTAAGAAACCTATCTTAGATATGAGAACCTCCGCTTACTCCCTAAGTCACATGCGGTGACAATCAACAAGAACAAGACTGAAGATACTCTTCAAAGGCACATAATCACACTTGCTTCAAAGCTTATGATGATTGACAAATTACAACTCAACAAACGTCCTACTCAAGTATCAATGAATACAAGAGAGACTCATAATAAATGACCAACACAATGAACAACCAACAATAAACATACTAGGTTTCTAAATCTGGAACAGCCAAACTACAAAACAAGGTTTGCAGCCTTTAAATAGAGTAACAGCAACTAGGGTTGCTTTACTCACAAGTCTTCTGCGCTTCCTAAACTTTCTCCATGAAAGTAGGACATAAGATCTCCAAGTATATTTGTGAAGTCGTTACACAAGCTTCCTTAATCGAAGCATACAAAAACAAACTAACTAACTTCCTAAAAATTCTGAACTTAAACCAGTTCTGCCAGTTTCACATGTCAGGACATCTGCTACTTCAGTAAAATTCATGGAATTTTTCTGAGTAGAATGTTTTACCAATATTGCTGTCAATCCATAGAACCCACAAACTCCCCCCGTTGGAAAATTTTGGCTAAAATATTACTTGGGGTACAAGCCATACAAAAAATTACATCATCACAATTAACATAGGCAGTTAAGCACAAATAATAGAGCATCATAGTAAAATTAGCATCACACGCATAATAGCGATATAGCAGCAGAAAAATAGATGTTCAAACATCAGTTAGAATATTCACATATGCGTCATTTTACTCCCCCTGCACACAATATTAGTTTTCACAGATGCACAATTGACAACTTCTTGCTCCTCCTACACAGTAGCTTCTTCACTTGTGGAAACACACAGACAGAAAAACAATTAACATATAGCAGCAACTCCCCTTCAATAAAATCATCACATTAACTGCTCACACATGGACTCACACACACACACAATCATTCACAGTTGCTCCCCCCTCAATACAATCATCAACATTCACATTCACTCTCTCCCCCTTTTTAGCCATAATTATCCAAACTAATAATAAACTCATAGATAATGACAAAAAGTAAATTCTAGAATTAACAACCAGGTACGGATGTCTAGAGTTAATTACAACCCAAAATAAGTTTTAAGCACTAAAGTGCCAAAAATAAAAAAAATTAACATTAAGTCATTGGAAACACAATTAACAATTCTTCATGCACAATCAATTTTTTGTAGAACTTGCTGGCTCTCCACTTCCTCTGCTTGCTTCATTGCCTGAGCCATCTACAAAAGAGCCTTGAGTGGCTGAGCTGCATGCTTCTTCTTGTACCTCTTTTGCAACACTTGCAACAACATTCCTTTTCAGATCTAGGATGGTCTCTTCAAATTTCAGCTTCCTTGCTGAGCTTATGCATATGACCTCATTCAGTTCTCTGCAGGCTTCAGTGAGTTCAACAATTAAATCTCCCTTACTTGCAGTTTTCTTTTCAGCACCTACAAATGTTGAGACAATTTATGTGACATGTCCTCCTGCAAATAATTTATGATGAAGGGATAATGCGATTGCTCTTTTGCATTCAGCGTTTAGGGGGGACAGGATTCCAGGAAGTTGATGAAGGATTATGCCACATATGAGAGTGTGAAAAGCAATGGGCAACTTTGTGGCATAGGTATCAGCATGCTTGATTGTCTGATAAAAATGTAAGTACCATAATCAAATGGTATCTTTATTACTACAGCATAAATAAATTTGCCCAATTCAACTTAGATTATTGAAGTGTGGTTTGTTGGCACCCAGTTTGCTGCTCCAATTCTATGCAAGATTGCATACTTCACACTTAACTTTCCAGCTGTCAGTTTCCCTTTCATAGGCCAAGTTCTAACTTGATATGGCAGTGATAATCTTGCATACTTGGTCATCAGTGACTTCAAGCTCATATTTTTCCTTCTCACTCCTTCCCAAATATTGATTGATAATTGCTGGTGAGAAATTTACACACTTTCCTCTTATATAGACCTTTTGAAATTTTGTGCTTCTATTATCATCACAGTCCTCGGGAATGTTAACCATTAATTCCTTGATTAGGATTTCATAGCACTTTGGCAGTTTTGTCTATGTTTTCATCAACCCAGCATTAGAGATTAGGTTGATAACTTCCTTGCATGCCAAGGCTTCTTTTCCCAGTTCTCTTTGTAAGGCTATTCTCCTCTGGTAAATGTACTTCCATCTTGCAGCAAACTTGATGGAGTGAAAAGATATGTTATTTGTGGGAGCATCAGCTACATTATCAATGGTCCTATGAACTATGGACTTCTTTCCATGTGTGATGTCTGGGACATCATCTTCAATATCATAGTCAGAATCAGATTCAGATCTGATTTTCCTCTTGTTGGATGATGGAGTGGCTTTGCTTCATGCTTTTGGAGGTCCATACATAACCTTCTTCTTGACAGGTTTGGATGGAGTGCTTGAAGTAGAAACCTTTCCCTTTCTTGTTTTTAATCTCTTTCCAATCCCAGGGTTTACATTTATGATCAACTCATTGTCAATCAGATTGTCTACATCTACAACTGTCTCAACTACATTTTCCTCAGTCATTTTGGTGGTTGGATCAGCCTGCTTGTTTGGAGATGTTCTTCTTATAGATGATGTACCAACATCAGTAGGGACGTTTTCAAGAATACTTTCTTTTTCAAGACTTCCTTCAGGGATCTCTTCCTCCCTTATGGATGGATTAGTAGGCCCTTGTGGGGCATATTCAACAGACATTTGGGCAAGAGGGATGGTAATCTCTTGACTAGGTACGCCCACACTTAGGGCCTTAGCAACTAATATCCTTATGACCCTATAAACATCTACTGTATCTTGATCAGTTTCAACATCAATAGGTTCAAAGACATTAACTACAACTAGAACAGATGTTTCTCTTGGTCGTTTTGCATGGCGGGTGCGAAGCTTTTTAGGTCTTGCATATGAGCATGGAATCATTGAGAGAGGAACAATGTCTATGGCTTCTTCAGTCTATACATTTTCGTTGTTGTTGCTTGGTCTCGATGTAGTATGGTGAGACATCTCGATGTAGTATGGTGAGACATCTCGATGTAGTGGTATGGTTTAAATCTAGAGGGACCCATAAATAGCAGTTATCCTTGTTCCTTATACCCCTCATAGTAACTTCCCCTTTCTTATTTGTAATGGTACATTTAGCTTTTTTGAATTTCACATTAAATCCTTGATAACATAGTTGACTTATGCTAATTAGGTTAGAATTTAACCCTTTTACAAGTAATACACCTTCAATGTTAGGAAATTTTGTGTTGTTGTCATACCCCAAAATTTGCCCTCATACTTCTCAAGACATTTCATACATCCATGCTCAAGGATTCCTCAAGGGTTGATCAGACAAACCCTCTCCTAGACAATCAACCCAAGCTAGGGTTTGGCATTTCTCATATCAAAATGGACTTCCAACATCTCCAATGTTCATCATGCCTCCTCATATGCTTCAAATATTCTCCATGTCAAGTTTCAAGCCTCACAAGTCAAGATTCCTCAGACAATTGCTCAGATGGTTGAAAATCGGTTGTATTGGACAAAAAGTCAACTGTGGTCAACATACAGTCAAACTTCATGATTTTGGTCAACATCCTCATTTTGAAGTTACATTCATCATTTGATCAAGGGTTGATCATGATTCACCAAGAAAACTAAAGATTTGCTCAAAAGTCAAACTTTTTAAATTAGGGTTTCTTAGTGAAAAGTCAACTGAACTTTGACTGAGCATAACTTCTTCATACTTTCTCAAAAAATTTTCCACCACCTCTTGTTTTGAAGGAAATTCAATTCTCTACAACTTCATGTCTCACAAGAATATTCTAAAAATGCTTCATTTGGAAGGTATGGATCGAAACATTACAGGTCCTTTTCAAAGTCAACAAAAAGTCAACATTTTGTTTTGAAGATATATTGAGAATGGAAACTCCAATTGAGATGAAACCAAAGAGGTTGGTTAGAGGACTTTTAGAGCTTTCTAAAAAGTCCAAGAACACTCAAAAATGTGGAAAATTGAGTAAAATACACCATTCACAAGATGGGCATTTTTGAACAATTGCACAAAAGGAGATATTTGTCAAAATGCAATTTTTTCCAAATGGGCCTATAATTTTATGATCCAAACTTGATCATAATATTATTTGTGACCTATTGATGCTTGGTGTTCGCGTTAAAAGGTGACGCGCTAGTGAATCGAATGTGAATTCAGATTCTCTAACTCGAAACGATTTACTCTTTCGATTTGTTTATAAAGATGCCGCGAGCATCAAGCTTTGTTATTTTCAACACAAGAAAAGATGATTTAATGATTATGAAAAAGGGGAAAGCTGTTAATACCCTCAATTGATTTTGATATGCGTAACGACTAGCGCAAACTAGACGCAACGCATTGGGGATATTCTGAGTAAGGGGGTTTGTTATATAAAGGGAATAGATGGAGCACCCTAAATATATATGGTTATCCATAGATTTATATATGAATACGTTTGATATGTTTGTGTGTTTTAATTGCTATTTCTATGATTGGGAAAGTTTCTCCTTTGGGATTTTATGAAGGATAGATTATGAAGGATCCTAGTGTTTGTTATTATTGTGCTCGCAAAGATCTGTGGATCTTCTGCATACATATCCCCTAGTGGGAATCAGAGCATTTGTAGCTCGGATCTACAGGGATCTATGGTTTGTTTGGTCTGAGGGAGAAATAAATTTGCTCGGCAAGGATGAGACCTTGTGCCTACGTATTCTCAAAAGGAGGTTGAGAAAGTCAGAGCAATCGTAGTTCCCACTTATGCTAGTGGAAAGCAACGGGATGTTAGTAAGAGACAGACAAATGTCATCTTAATGAAAAATGTATCTAATCTATTTCATCACATACATTTTTGAAAAGTTTGACTGATTAAAATCTTTCATCGTAAGTATTGGTGTTTTTCTCGAGTGTACAAGCGTTACCACTTACATGTTTAAGAAAGATGTTTTGAAAAAGATTATTAAATCTTTTAACTGTAAGTATTGGGTGTTTTGCTTGAGTGTACAAGCGTTACCACTTACAATTAAGAGAGGTTTTTGTTTGATAAGAGTTTGAAAAAGTTTTTGACTGTATGTGATGTGATAGATGAGATACTTCTTCCATAGAGATGATAAATGTCTAAATCTCGAGGAGAAATTGATTGGATTAAGGGATGCTTTTAAGAAGGCCATGGGTCCTTGTATTGTAAGCCCAAGAGGAGGCATTCCGAGGGTCATCGAGGGTCATCGAGGGTCCTTGTATGAAGCTCAAGAGGAAGCTATAGGGTATGGCTGGCTTTGGCTTTAAAAGGGATTTCACCGGGAAACCATCGTTTTGGAATTTAGAGCAATTTCACCGGGAAATTATACTCTCAGGGTTCTATTCTAGCGCGGGTGATTCTTTGTATTGGAAGCCCAATAGGAGGCTGTTAAGATATTTCCTTATCTCTTTCATTGTATGATGCCCAAGGGAAGGCTAAACTCAATGAGGAGTTCTTTTGAACGAAGCCCAAGAGGAGGCTGACTCAACAGGGGAGTGATGTCTTATATGAAGCCTAAGCGGAGGCTAAACTCAGATAAATGAGTTTTCTTATATGAAGCCTAAGAGGAGGCTGAACTCAGTTGAAATGAGTTACCTTGTACAAAGCCCAAGAGGAGGCTAACTCTGTGGGGATGAAAACACCGGCGGAACCTCCGACAAATGATAACTGGGTTATCAAAATCGAGTCGCCATCGAACGTCTTTTATCTCACGAGGGAGAAAGGAAAACATCGAGTAAACCTGAGGGTAGAAATCACGGTCCTATAACCGTGAAATCGAGAGAATCTAGGTAAGGGAGTTAGTTACGCGAGGGGAAGGGATTAGCACCCCACACGCCCGTAGTACTCTACGGTATCCACTTTCTATTTCTAGCTTAAGGGTGTGTTATATCTATGCTTAATCGCTAATCATGCATGCAAAAGAAGAGATAAAATAAGAAACCACGGGGAAAAGAAGGAAGTATTTACAAAGTTTGCTTGATCGAGCCCCGTGACAAGATGCCTACGTATTCCCGCGTGCAATGGGAAAGTCAGAGCGTCGTAGTTCGGCTCACTTCTTTTGGTGTGTTTTGTGTTTTTTACTTGTGAAAAGGTTTTAAACACAAAAAGAAAGAGAGTGCGTAAAGGCGAAAAGAGTTGGTGTTGGTTGGTTGTTTTTACCTTGAGAAAGGAGTTTAAACCATTATTAAGTGTTTTCAGTTTGAAAAGAAAAGAAAGAATATTTTAGTTTTATTCACAATGCAACATGCAAAGAAACTAACAAAAAGAAACAAGGGTAGACCTATGGTGGAAAATGAGGGAATCTCTACCTATGTTAACATGCAAAGGATGTGAATCCTAAACTCTAGGCTAGAGAACCAAACCTAACCAAGGGAACCTGCAGGAAACAAACAAGCAAATATGCACAGATCACAAGTAGAATTGCCCTAAACGGGTCTTTAAATAAACCAGAGGGTTCTGAACATGCTCCACTACGGAAGCCCCATCATGCATCTCTATTCCTACTTCTCATGGCAAAGAAAGCTGTAAAGCCCTACTTCTCATGATATCTAGGAAAGTTGTAAAGAATGCGATGTGGTGTAGAAACTACCGAACGGATATAGAATCCGAAGAGCACGCAAGCTAATGAAATGCTCCGGAAAACTTCAAGTACTGCAACCATGCAATAAGAGTAAACCGGTGAGAATAGCTCGAGGCATCAAAGCAAAGAGGATGCGCCATGCATGTGAAGCAACAATGTCGCAAGAAGGTTAGACCCAAAAGCAAACAAAAGGATGTACATGGGTGTACAAACACAAAACACCCGCAAGAAGGTTAGACCCAAAAACAAGTATAGAAATGCACACGTGGGTGTACAAATGCAAAACACCGCAAGAGGAGTTAGACCCAAAAACAGACAAGCGGATGTATCGTGGGTATACAAACGCGTGCAAACTTAGGAAAGGAGTTGGACCCAAGAGGCAAGTACAAGGACGTATCGCGGTATACGAACATGAAAACAAAAGGGTTAGACCCAAAACGCAAGCAAAGGAAAAGTGTGCGAATATCGGCGAAGGCCGCATATGTATATCGATGGTCCTGCATAAAGTGAGTGCAAGCAGTTGTAAGCATAGCCAAGGGGACTACTGTTCATCATCAGAATCGAGAAAATAAAAAAAAATAAACCAGAACCGCGCTAAGCGCGTCAGTCAGCCCAAAAAGTCAGAACGTTTGGCGCTTAGCGCGCTCTGGTGGCGCTAAGCGCGACCTGCAACCTGCTGAAAATTATTTTCTGCACCAGACCACCTGTTTGTGATGTTTTCATGCCAAAAAGTTGTTCCATGCAGTTGGGCAATTATTCCAATGCTCATGTAAGCTATGTTATGCATAGTCATGCATAGGAATGCAAGTTGACGCAACGGTTTCAATGCTCATATGCGTGATGCTATGCATGAACATGTGCGGCATGCTAGCAAAGGAAACAAATAGCTATGATGCTTATGAATGAGGGTCAAGACATGAACATGCTTGGGATGCTAAAGGAGGAATGATAATTCCGATGCTCGTGCCAGGCTATGGACGAATACATCCGGAGTGCAAACGGTGAATCGATAAATTTCCATGTTCATGTATGCAATGTTATGCATGGACATATAGGGAATGCAAGTGATGAATCAACAATTTCCATGTTCATGTATGCAATGTTGTGCATGGACATATATGGAATGCCAATCAACAACTCTAACGTTCTCGCATGTGAAGTTATGCATGAACAAGCTAGGAGTGCAATGCAAAAAGAATTTCAATGCTCATGTACAATGCTAGGAATGAACATGTGTGGAAAGGAAAGAATGAATCATTCTAATGTGTACGATGGAGGTTGATGCATGATTATGCTTATGATGCAAATTGTGTCATCGACTTAGTGTTCCACATGCAAAGTACCAACCCAAGTGAAGCGTGCTATGAAGCAATGAGGAATGCTCATGTCAAATCCTAAGTGAAACATTAACACAAACACTTGGAATGCGAATGAATGAACTATGTACAATGCACAATGCACATAATGATCAAAATGCTTTAATGTCCACATGTCGAAGGCAAATTACACCTCAAGTCACCATGAATTGATGCAAACGAAACAAGCTAAATGTTCCCTAATGCATGAGCATGCAGTGGATGATGCAATGTACGCAATTTGCGACTTGTAATGCGGGAAACACAAATGCATAAGGCTACATGCATGCTATGTACAAAATCCTCATTCCGACACAAATAAGGCGAAAATCCAATTCAAATCAAGGAATCCAAGAGTACAAGTTCAAGACCTAGAATCTACATTGAATTTGCATGTGATTTCATTGTTCAATTTCAAGAAAAGCGAAAGTTCAAAAGACTTAAAATAAGTGATTATTTGAACCTAACACTTACTTGAACTTGAAGTTTGAATCAAATTGAAGAGGAATTCTTATGCTCTTCAAAGAAAATACCAAATCAATGAGGAATTGTTGATAAACTTCAAATTAGACTTGAATCCTTGAAGAAAAGCTTGAAATTCAATGGAGAATTTGGAGAAGAAGAAGAAGAAACTCTTGAATCTTGAACTTGAGAGAAAACCGAGATTAAACCGTTCCTTCCATGTCAAATGTGTGTAGAGGAGAGAATGTTATGGATTGAAATAGAAGATGCTGCGATGGAGAAACCAAAATTCGCGAGTCGCGCTTAACGAGAGGAGCGCTTAGCCTACATGAAAAAGCAATGGTGCCGCGGTGGTCCGGTGGCGGCCTATGGTGGTTGCTTGGAGGGAAAGTTGAAGTTTGAACTTTCTTGAGTTTTTGTGCTTTGTAATTTGAGAGAATTTGAGTGTGTTTGGTAGTGAGAAATTAAGCAAATGAATGTGTTGTTATGATTTGTGAAGAGGGAAATCTATTTATAGCTTTGGATCCTCAATCAACAAGCTAATTATGATTATCCAAATAATTTTCGTAATTAATCCAAAACAGCCAAATCCGTGCGGAATTCGGGGTTGGAATGTAAACGAAAAGTGTCCGAAATGCAATTTTGCTTGCGCAAATCAAAATCCCGACTTGATCCGATGCTCGGTCAAGAAAATAGAAATTTTTGAAGTTTCAGCCTCAATTTTGAACCAACGACACGTGAGAATTTCATTTGCTCTGTAGAAGCAACCTCCGGCGAGGACCTTTTGGCGGAATTTGCACATACGTATCTACGGGACATTTGAGGCTAACAAGATTTGTGAGACACGGCACTGATCCCGTC
>CM038792.1:192342281-192396067 GCA_021764765.1 Vicia sativa | reverse complement strand
CATCCTAAGATGTAAAACAATCCATCTTATTTGTAGCCTCTAACACACCAATCAAGGCAATTCTTGAGAAAAGGCCCATTCTTTTCAATCGTAATTTGTCAACACCAAATTCTAACAACCCCAATCTTCAAGAACCCAAAAAATTTAAACAATCTCCAAGAACGTTAGTTTCAAGACAATGTCTCCCTATTCAATTAACCTTCACCCATGATCAAGAAATGAAAATTTGAATGGCAAGATGAAAGATTTTGATGTAAGAGTTTCAAAAGAGGTGTTGATTTTCCCATAAATCTACAAACATTATGAAAATCTTCACAAATGGGTAAGAAATTTTACATGAAAAGTGGTGACAATGCTTATATATGCTTAAGATGAAACACACAAAGACTAAAAGATTGGTTAGATTCAAATCATGGACAAAGTATGTAATGAGTCAAGTGAGAAAGTGAATGAATAAAGAGATTCAAAATTTGATCCATTTGTAGTTAATTCAATCAGTGCAATGCATGATTCAATTATAGGCCTCATTATTCAATCATGTGCAATAATTGATTTGAATCAATTATCTAGTACCTTTGATAAAACCGAAATTGTATGATTCAAACATGTACAAATATAATTCAATCAATTTGAATAGGAGTGATAAGAAATTGTGTGTTTTGAATATGTAAAACCTCGAGTTAACTCAAATGAATCGTGTCTAGACTTACATTTAACCATGTATATTAGGAGTTTTAAAATAAAAAATAGAAAGGAGAAAATATTATAAATAAATGTGAGATTAATCGTTATTTTCGATCCTTAATATTACAAAATCCAACTATTATTATGAAGATAACACTTCATTGATAACAATAATCATAGCCAACATAAAAACAAAAACTACATATCTCAATTAATGTGATATAGCATCTATGGCTTCAGTTCCAATATAACAAAGAAACACCATATCATCATTCAATGCAGAAATTGAAGTATCATTAACTACATTTTCATTAGCCAAGCTTTGATCACAGCTCCGAGGTCCTTCCGATCCGTTCCTCACATCCTCATTTGCACCATCCGGATCTCCAGCAACCACAGATGTCGCAAGTTGAAAGCCGTAGATCAAATCATCATAATTTTTGGCTGCACAAGTTTTAGGGCTTGTGAAGAAGGATATTTATCGATTAAACTTTTGAGGTAATCTTGACCTTTGTAGCTTTCTATTGCCATCTCTAAGTATACCTTGAGAGAGTAAGATAATCTTTGGCTGAAGTAATTTGAGAGTTGGATTCTAGGAGTTTCAAGCAACGTTCTTGTTGATGTTTTTCAGCTACACCACCTGCACATATAGCTTCATATAGGTTAGGGTTTGATGTTGATGAAATTGCATGAGATATAACAATAATTGAAATAATTAGTAACAAAGATAAATATGTTGAGGTTGTCATTATTTTGAATTTTGATGGATGAAGAAAGTTACACTGGGTTGTTAAATTTATAGACTTATGGTATCTCTTGAAAATTCATAATATTTTAAAACGTATAAAATTAATCAAAATAATATATTTTTTATTAAAGAGATACGCATGCCCCAGATTGAGAATAATATCGAATTAGGACATTAATATCCATATAATAACGTGATAATTTATAAATATTACTTATTATTAATCTATATCTGCGTATAAAGAAAATAATTGGTTTTATGAGATTTTCTTCGAAGTTTGACTTTCATTTCGCAACAGAAAACAATTTATTCATTTCCCATGCATATTCCTTCTCACACAGTCAATGGACCATTCAAAGAAAAGTAAATTAATCAGCCGATTAAATTTTTAAATTTATCTTTTAAACGACTTTTTCCTTTAAAAATTAATTTTTAAAATAAGAAAATAGATGATGCAATCGATGTAAAATTTTACATGGCAATCAATCACGACTATGAATTAAGATATGTTATACTGTAATTTTTAAAAAATTATATGACATGACAAAACGCTTATGTTTCTATTAGATGACATTGAATATATATATTTTTACAGAAAATGTATCTTTTAAACTCTTTTAAAATTATATCATTTTTAATTTTTTAATGCTCTATAATATTTTTGAGAAGTGAACAATGTTTTACTGAAATTGTCCCTAAATATTTTATTTAAAATATTATTGAGTTTGAATGTTTATATTCATTTTTATTTTTATCTACAGATTTTTAATTTAAAAGCAATTTATCTTTTTTCATATAAATTTGGTTTTCAATTTATATTTTATAAAAGTCAATTGATTATTTAGAATTAAATGGAATATGTATGGCAAGAGAAAGGAATATAACTTAGAATAATAATTCATCGCATATACATAAATGGATATTATTATATTTTTAGAAGTTATATCATATATGTTTATTTATACGATAAATTAAAAATAATTTATTAAAAAAATTATATTTCAAAATAACTCCCACAAAATTAAATTCTAAAATTTACCATAAAAAATGATCTTACCGGGACCAGAAGGATTGTCGATGGCCTACAACACGTGAACTTCTACAACAGTTAGAGAGAATGTGGTGTACCGCAAGGTAATTCATGCAAAGTAAAGTTTAGAGTAAAAGAGAGCAAGTACAAAGTGTGAGTGAATAGAATAGAATATATGACCCTATAGTGAAACAGGGTATTTATAGAGCCCCCAGCGCTGGGTCAAGACCCCCATTATGGGATCCATGCCCACAATGGATGGCTGCCAGGATCCTATGTAAGAAGGGAAGACTAGCATGTGGTCTTCGTCCTGGGTTAACTGCCCCGTGATCTTCGGATTGTGGGTTGACCACGTCAATTATGAAGGATGTAACGGTTCCGAAGAGTGCAAAGTATGTTGATGACGTGTCCCCGGATGAGGGGCACGTGGGCAACACTCCCAGATTATATCTCACGATTTTGAGCCATCAATTAGGCCGGTGGTAGCGAGAAGGTGAATTTGAGTCGTGCCCTACATATGGCCTTGCCCGGGCCCAATCCAATCCAAAACAAAAAATAATTATAGTTATTTTCATGTTTGAGAGAGAAAGTCCTTATCTCTTTAACCTTCACCACTAACCACATTCTAAACCTAAATCAAAATATTACCTAACCATCAACCTTTACCTTTAAGAATGCACCATAGTGCAAATGAGGAAGAAGATCAAGGTTGGAGGAGAATAGTTAGCATAAAGAGTAATGTTATAAGGAATAATCACTATGATAAAATTGGGAAGAGGCGAAAGGGAAGGAAAGTAAGAAACAAGACACCATTCTTCTTCACTTTAATATTCGGGAGGCGAAAGGGAAGGAAAGTAAGCAACAAGACACCCTAATAATTGTAAAACAAAACATATGTATGAAGAGTTTAAGTGATATGGATAACAAATAAGGTAGTTATTCCATCAAAAAGGGATATTCGGAAGGGGGAAACTTGACAATATCTTCATAGGAAACAATAAGATATTTTTCAATCTACCAAGGTTTGATAGAGGTACAATAATAGTTCAAAGGAATCATGGAAGTAGAAGTGAAGGTAATGATGGTCATCATAGAGCAACAAAACCCAAATACTAAACCTATAAATGATGATTTGGAGGAATGGGTTCAGTGGTAGAAGAAAAGTAAGCTCATACACAAATGTTCTTAAGAACAACCTTCATATGTGTAAACTAATTTGTAAGCATGAAGTTAGGACACATCGTTCTAACCAAATGAAACATCTATTTACATACGTGAAATACAATGTAGGCGCTAAAAAAGATTGGAGCAGGTTTCAAAAAGTTTATGTGGGGGTGATGGAAAATCCTAATATGACCTATAACATTAAGGACATTCAATAAGGATAGATAATTCATAATAAAAGTAACACCTTTGGGTGCAAATCTTTGTTTACTAGAAGAAAAAAAAGGATGTGGAGTTATTTATACTGGTGTAATCTAGAAACGATTGGCTTAAACAATAGTTGAAGGAGATACGAAAACGGGATCCAAGGGATGCAAACAAAGAATAGTAACATGGTGAAGGATTTATGGTATCCCGTGTCATGCACGGAGTCCAATTTTTTTAATTCATCGTGAAACCAACTAGTGTTTACATATGTTTAGATGATGGACCTAAATAGTAGACTAAGATGGATGTTGCAAGAATTCTAGTGAGAACCAAATGATCTATATTTCTAAATGAGACGTCCAATGTTAAAATAAGCACAAATGTTGACTCCCTTCTACCTTATTTATAAGAAAAAGACTTCTAAATTTTTTAGCCTTAAATATTAGCAAATGTTAACAAATCTTGGTGCATTTAATGCATGTATTCCAAAATTATCCCTTCATTAATTTCTTAATATTGTTAGTAATTATGTTATCTCTATTACATGGAATAAAAAAGGCACTTAACTATCTTACTTAATAAACTTGAATTTTGTATATTTTGTTTATAAATCAGGTCAAGTAGTATTTCTTTAAGAGGAAGTTCAAACATCTTAGATGCATCAATTAGAAACTTGCTTTGATGATTTGTTAGGAAATGAAGATGAAAGTTTAGACTCCAAAGAAGACATACATGATCTTTCAACACTAGGATGGGTGGAACATACCTAGCGAATGATGAGATTGAAACAAATGGTTGTAGTGTTATTTTTAGATAGGTCAAGTGAAAAATGTGATTATTTGAATAATAAGGAGAGATAGAATCAACGTTGGACGATTGGTCCTTCAAGGCTAAGTCTATGTAGTATTTGGTGGGATCCAAAATGTTGTAAAAATGGAACATCATTTGAAAAGGTTGATAGGATCATTGATCTAGGAAAATACTCATTTTGGTTACTTAACTATAATCTTTGTCCAATTGGTCCATTAATTTTTTCATATCAACTTGGTCCCTTAACTTTAAAAGCATTCCATTTTAGCTCTTTTGTCTAATTAGTGACAAATCTAGCCACCTTTTGAAGTTTTTCACCGCTAATTAGACAAAACGGCTAAAATAAGACATTTTAAAAGTTAAGGGACCAAGTTGACAAAAAAAATTATAGGACCAATCTAAACCCAATGGTATAGTTAATGGACCAAAATAAGTATTTTTCTTTAGATCTATTGCTTAATCTTCAGATAACTTCCAATCCTCTAATTTAGGCTTTTCAAGATTTGGATTTTGGGACTAAACCAAAAGCATACCATCTAATGAAGGGCTATACCAAACCTAATATTTGATATCAGAAAGATATAAAGAAACTTAAACCATCATAATTTTGCTTCTCAAACCTCAAAAACGTACAAACCATAAGGCGGTAGAACAATCTAAGATGAAGAGGGGAATCAGAAATATTTTTGAGGGTCGAAGCTATGTTGTGAATCAATCTATGATTTTGATATTTTTAAAGGTAATTGAATATTTTGGGATGAATAAAATTTGGAAGTCTCACATAAAATTTGGGGAAACACAATCAAATTTTGGGCCAATAAGGTGGAGGAGGAAAATACTCATGTAGAGGTCATTAGATGTTTGGAGAAGATGGACCAATGTGTGAAAAGCAAGAACCGTGAAGCAAAGGCTGGTTTGACATGAATATATATTATCCCTCAACATACATGGATGTGCAGTTTAATCAAGCAGAAAAATCTGAACTAATCTATTTCTAAGGGAATGTTTGAAGTTTGCATGCTTCAAGAAATCAAAATTCAAAACATTTAAGGGGAGAATGTATTTTCGATTGGAGGGAGGGGTGTGATGTTGAATAGGCAGCTAAATGTTCTCAAGGCTGATCATATGGTTTATTAATCATGTGGATGACAAGTATGTTTAATCTTAACTTTGGCTTCAAAGGTGAGGCGTTTGTTGGGATCAATATTTGTGGGAAGGGAATTTTTGTTTATCTTGTAAATTTTTAATCTTCTTGGTTCATTCAAAACTAGAGAAAATTATAGTGTGAGTTGTCTGAGTTTTAGGAATAAATTAGATATGAGTGGTGTGTAGTAGAGGACTACAACAACAAGCTTGTAAATTTATTTTGTTTTTTAGATTTAAATGTTATGCTTCAGTCGTTGTGATATTTATGTCGCTTTAAGGGGATTTTTACTATATTTTTTTGAGTTTAATAAATTGAATTCATGAGACTTATATGAATTGTGAAGTATGTTTACCTTTATAATTCTACTGCAATGATATCCTAAGTAAAAATGAGCATGTGATGACAGGTGTTGAATGTCTTATTATATAATTATGTGTTACTTAACAAATGTGTTTGATGACGAGTATTATCGCACGTACAAATATGTGTTTTCTATATGCTTTAATTTATAATAATAAGCACAATATTTTTAGAATGTTACACATGAAATCCCGAAACCACTACTTATTAGGATGCTGTAGAACGTTATCTTCTGCCAGGGTTGAAGAATTTTAAAGCATCACGGTACTGCACAAAAGTAAATTATAGTCAGACATACATGTCTTTCAAATAATATTTCAAATATCATAACAAAGTATCACGATACAATTGAAAATTACCCCTCTGTCCCATATATGTATGGCAGTATGGTCCAGATATAATGACAACATCGAGAAGTCTGAAAGGTTGCCTCCAAGCCCATACGAAGCCTCATGTATGTATTGTGCCTTAAGAGCCTCGAATGCCTCTAGTTCTTAAGGGCTGAATATGGAATACTTTTCTCCTACAGAAGACGAGAGTGACAAATGCCTCCTTCGGAAGACAAAGATAAACATGACTAACCCTATAAGTTGACGCATCCACATCAAATCGACTAGAAATGACAAGTTTATGTGATGATCGATTTGTTTTCCTCCAAAAATTGATGCATGATGCTCAACTCTTTTTGTGCCTCATACTATCGGTTATCAACCATGATGAACCACAATGAGATCAAACCAAAAAAAGGAAGACGAATAAATTTTGAAGATGCATCTCCGAATTCTATAAATCAATAAGTTGGAAAATTTCGAGATGCATCTCTAACGTTCTCCAACTCAAATGAGCATTAATGGTTGAAATGCACTATACCAACATTCAAAATCATGCATTGATCATTAAACTACCTATCAAATGCATTGCTCATGTAAATGACATATCTAAACTACCTATTATATAACCTAATGCTCAATTTCTAAAAATGTATTTGAAAAATTTAAAATTAAAGAAAATAGAATTTCTTTATCAAATGTGAATTAAGTTTGATGTTGAGTGAGTTATTAGATCGATTTGCCGTTGATGGAATAAGATTTGAAGTGAGAC
Organism: Vicia sativa; assembly: GCA_021764765.1. Taxonomy (NCBI): domain Eukaryota; kingdom Viridiplantae; phylum Streptophyta; class Magnoliopsida; order Fabales; family Fabaceae; genus Vicia; species Vicia sativa. The sequence goes on along the minus strand of CM038792.1, from coordinate 192,388,816 downwards.
GAATGATTTTGAGAGAATGAACTTGAGAGTTTTAGACTTGAGAAGTTGAGAGTTTGAGAGTATTATGAAGTGAGGAAGGAGAAAGGGTTTGATGCCTTTTGATTAAAATAGTGCCATGGAGATTCATTTTCGTATTTTTTTACATGACCTTATGATTTGATTAAGGAACCAATGTTTTGGGTGCATTCAGAGATACATCTCTATAATTTATTTTAAATTGGCTTAAGAACTGATTCAAGAATCAATGTGTTTTGATGCGTCCGAGACGATCTCAAATCTTGAAGTATTTTTAGTTTTCACATGGTGTGATAGCAATCCTTAAGTGTTTTAAGCAATTCTCGTCCATATATCTCCAAACTTCCATTTGAACTTTAAAGACAAGGTGCAAATAAATGCGTCAACAAGCATAGAAAGTTATAATAGTAATATCAATATAATGAGGCTTTATTTAATTATTAATATGATTTTTTTTTAAATAGTCTAGAGATTAGAATTCACTTATTTAAAGATAAATCAATGAAATGTCGGGTTCGAACTCGGACTGCACTTGATGTTCTATACAACTATCATCTAAGCTTCTTTAATGGGACTAATGGTTAGATTTATTTAACAATTGTAAGAGATCAAAATTATAAGAAAGTCTATAATCTTATTAGCTAGTTTCTTCTTAGTTTTAGAATATTACTGTTTTCTTTAGTTTTGATAATGTTAGAGCCTATCAATCTTTTTGCTTGCACACTAATATACTAAATGGAGCACAACCAAAATATATAATCTACTATTTACAACAAAATATATAAGCAGTTCACAACATACTCTAAATTGAACTTTCAACTTCACTTGAACCAAAAGTACTGCATAACCATAACAAAAATTAGGCTATTACCATCAACTGCTTAAGTTTTTCTTAGAGTTATGTTTTGATTATATGATCAAAGAAACATCGTATAACAGTAAAGAGAAATAAGCATATCAATCTTCAACATTGAAAAATCAAGAGAACACAGAAAGTAATTATAAAAAAGCTGCAAACAAAATCAATCTACTTTGTTGAGAGTTGAAGGATATCTTGAATTAATAGACTAACATTCAACTGAGAAGATCCTCCTTCTTCTACACATCTCTTAGCCATCTCTGCAAGCTCTATAACCTTTTTCTTCTCTCTCTTCCTTTTCATAACTCGCATCGTCCATCAATTTCTATAGCCCTCACAACATCTCCTTTCTTTACCAACACGCCAGCCTTCTCTTCCTCTCCCCAATTCACAGGACTCTCCACTCCAACCATCACACCAACTCTCAAACTTCCACAACAAACCTCTCATTAAAAAACTGATCACCAAATAACGGCCACGTAATCATTGGCACACCAGCACATATTGCTTCCAACGTCGAATTCCAACCACAATGTGTCAAGAATCCTCCAATTGCGCTCGATGAGACAATATCAATACTTGAGGAGCCCAACCCTTTATCAAGAAACCTCTCTTTAGTCCTTTCCTCAAAACATGTTTCCTTGATCCAATCATTCAACTCTTCTGTTTGATTTCTTTCCCTAATAACCCAAATGAATGGCCTTCCACTTGCTTCTAATGCCATACCAATCTCTATGAACTGCAAAGAAGTTAAATTACATATACTTCCCAAGCATACATAGATAACCGAATTCGACTCTTGTAAATCAAGCCATTTTAAGCAATTTTCAACATCAATTGAAGAAACCACTTTATTGTTTTTCCCTCTAAGAGTCATATCTAAATGATTCTTGTTTCTAAGTGAAACAGGACCAACACACCAAACTTTACCATTCCTAGTTTTCTTCAAATCACTTGCATATTCAGGTTCCAATTCCTCAAAAGAATTCACAATAACACCATAAGAAACCATATCAGCTGCAACCATTTTCTCAACAAACTCCTTCCAATTTTCATCGTCCGAGGACGACGGGGGTTGTGCTTTTGTGATCTGAATTTTGTGAGGGATATCTGGTATGAGAAAATACTCAGAATCTGTTGCTATTTTCTCCATAACATTAGAGATAATAACTTTTTGTTGCCAAACGAGACAAAAGCAACTAACCCCATAAAAAGAAATTCTTGGAATTCCAAACTTGTTAGCAATATTAGAAGTGTAAGGAAAACCAACATCAGAGATTATGCAATTTGGCTTTGGTGTTAGCTTTTCAAAAGCTTGTTCTGATTGTTCTTGAAGAAGGTTATTTGCTACGGTAAAGAAAGTGTAGCCATTGACATTGATGGAAGCATGTCGAAATTCTCACACCCTTCTGGAAAGCCTGCATCTTGAGATGGGAATTGAAGTTGAAGTAATCGAATTTTGTGATCAATTTGTGAGAGACGAGAAGTTGTGTGGAGTAGTGACAATGGTAACGATGATGTTGTTTTGTTGTGCTAATGTTGTTGCTATGTCTATCATAGGAAGCATGTGACCTGGGGACATAAGTGGAAATAGTACAAAGTGAAGTAGAGACTCTTGGGATTCCATATTTTGGGAATGAGTGAAAAGCTTTCTACAATGGATTCAATAGACGTACTCCACACCTGGAGATAGAGAGAAACTTATGCAAGATTATGTAAGTGCTTACCTATGCAAGATTATGATAGCATACCAACTTGTCAGTGTTTGAGGGATAGTTGAAATTTCAAAGTCAAGTTTAACATTTAATTCTTGTTTGTTTTACTGCAATATTCTTTAGTTTGTTTAATTGTAAGTAATATCCTTTTGTTTTGAATAGTATATGTAATAATGTAAAATATTGATTGGGGTCAAAATAAGACGAATATTTGAGACAAATACAAAAAATAGAGACTGAAGAAACCATAGAATTTGAAGTTTCTATGTATAATATTTAAATATACCAATGTATGTATTATAGTGTTGAAAAGTTAACTAGTACTGGATAAAATAATACATGCTATTATTCTTTTGTTGAATTTGATGTATGTAGTGAGATGTACTATCATAGGTATTTCAAAATAGTAATAATAATAATTGATTATTATTATTATAACACTCTCCCTTTTGAAATATCTGTCATGGTGCTCTATTGAAGTCTTATTGAGGATAATTACGGGAACATTATATTGTACCCTAAAATTCGTCCTCTTCATTTTTAAATAAATTATTGGCTTATACTTAATCAATAGGTTTGCATATGTCATTGGTGCATTAACCATAGGATCGATTTTCAATTGCAAGAGTATACAATTCAGGAGAAGAGGTTTAATTCTTAAATTTGAATATAAAAGGTTTCATCATCCCAAAGGTCACCTCAATGTGTAAGATTGGAGTGTCGAAAATTTTCTGATGATCTCTTGAGAATCGGGGTTTTGAAGTCCTGATCTCCTATCGTGCGGAGATTGATTAATGTTTTCAGTAAGAGTATGTTGTGGTCGAATATTTGAGCCCGGAGCGATTCTATGGACTTTTGTGAGTTTCAAAGTACTCGTATATGGTTTATCGATCCATATGATTTATCAGAAAATTAAGAACGATCGGATAGCAAGAGATTTGAGCGCGCGTATTGAAAAGTCAACGAAAAAGTCAAGTCAGACCAGATGGACTTTTGGGTCAAAATTATTGTCGAAAGTCGAGTTTCGAGAAAATGTGATCATTTGTTGAGAAAAGTCGGAAGAATCGGATAAAAATGAGATTTCTTGCATTGTAAGTAATTTTAGACTTACTTTTTTCTAGTTTTAAGAACTTTGTGTTCACGTAAGCCTTGTTGTATTCTCTATCTCCTTTGTCTTTGGTCGAAGTTCGCGAATTTGAGATCATTGAAAAAACGTATTTTGTACTTCAAATTGTTTTGTGGAGATTTCACGAAAGTGCGGTTGAGTTATGAGACTCTGAAGTTTGATATTCACAACTTTGGAAACTCATACTTAGTTATATTTTGAACATTTTCAATGTGGCCAAGTGTCCGACTTTGGAGGCATTTTACCACGTGTTCAAGCATCGTTTTAGAGTCGAGTTCATAGACAAAGTTGTTAATTTCGCGGTAATCTACAACTTTCTGAAGAAGTCGAATCCATTCGGGACTCGGATCGAGAGTTCCGAAGCTCGGAAAATGAGAAATCATCATGCTTGCATTGTTTGACACTTGGTGAAATTTTTGAGTATTGCCATGGGTCGACCGACAACTTCGGGTTCAATTTTCATATGCTTCGTGGTTCCGTTTGACGCTAAAAACAAGTTGTCCGACTCATGCCAAGCTACAACTTTGTTGAAGGAATCGAAATCATCCTACGGTGGAGAGTTCACGAGGTTCGAATATGAGGAATTATCATGCTTACAAGATTTGACGCTTAGTGAAAAAATGCAGAATTTTCAACATGGTCAGAATTTTAAAACAGTTTAATTTTTAGTCCATCTTATTTACTAAATTGTATAATTTTCTAAAATGAGAAGAATTAAATATGAACTTTTTAAATTTTAAAAGATATTGATAAAATTATTGAAAATCTCGATATAGAAATCAAATTTTGAGTTATTTTTTTTTCGAGAAACATTTTATAACGTTCTACACATGTTTATAAAATAATCATTCAAAAATACACATCGGTTTAACTGCAAGACTTAAACTACGCATAATAATTTTGTGAGGACCATTATTCAAGAAAATTTTAGAGGGATCAAATGAGTGGGTTGCTTATTTATAAGGACTAAAAACATATTTAACTATATATATATATATATATATATATATATATATATATATATATATATATATATATATATATATATATATATATATATATATATATATATATATATATATATATAATTATAATATATATAATTATAATAATAAATGAAACCAAAATACATTATTCCTTTTAGAATTATATTTTCTTTTTATAAAAATTTCTAAATCTATATATTACTTAAAATTATATTTAATATAGAAAATATATTTTTGAATCTATCCTTAATAAACGTGACTAAAAATAAGATCAAAACAAAGAGTATATCAAATAGTATTATATTTTATTTAGCATATCAAAGACTATTATAATTTTATATTATATTTTAATATTTTAGGGTAAAAAATATTAAAAATATATTTTTCAATGTTTCAACATTAAAATTTAATTGGGAATAACTTTATAAATTATTTTTATAGTTTTTTATTTTTTAATCTTAACAAAATGCAAGAGAAAATAAGACTTTAAATCAAAATACATTATTTCGTTAAAATATATTAATATTTACAGTTAGAAATGAAATTAAAATATAATAATATTAGTATTTGAATAGAGTTATGTATATAGTATAGTATATTAATATATAATGTTTAAAATATATATATTATATAGTAGTGTTTTTTTATAACTTTTTCCGAATAAATATTTGAGAAAAATAAGACTAAAACTATTATTATGTCAAAGACTATTACAATTTATTGAATAAAAATATTTTAGACTAAAAATATATATCTTAACTATTTAATATAAATCTAAAGATTAAATAATGTTCATATTTGTAATTTTAAATCCCAAAAATTTTATTTTATTAATTTGCTAAAAAATTCAAAATTTTTTTTATAATTTTTAAATATTAAATGTCCTAGTTGAAAGAAATTCTTTCAATACTACTATTTGTATCATGGTATGATACGAAACATTTTAATTTACTTTTTTAAAATTTGTTTCTTAGAATCAATTTGATAAGACTCTTATTTCTTGAGATAAAAATTAAAAATTAAAAATTAAAAATTAAAAATTAAAATCTTAAAAATGAAAAGAAAAATAGAAAGGATATGTGAAAGTTGCTATGAGATTTCCATCTCAGCATAAAGCTAGATTTTGTCTAGGTTGTTATTATGACAACTTTAAATTTATATTATTATTATTATTATTATTATTATTATTATTATTATTATTATTATTATTATTATTATTATTATTATTATTATTATTATTATTATTATTATTATTATTATTATATCAGTATTAATTATGATATTTAAATGGAGTTGGTGTGAAAATTAAAAAAGAGTAATAAAATTTCAAATTTCAATATAATATCAGAGATAAGTATTATTCATAAAAATAAAACTAGCTGTTATTATCCAGATAGCGTTTATTAAACTAGAAAAACAACGCATCTCAATACTTTATTTGGTCTATGGCTTGACCTGCAATATAACAAAGAAATGACATATCATTGTTAAGTTCAGAAATTGAAGGATCGTGAACTATATTTTCTAGAGCCAAATGTTGATTACATAAGTCCATATTTTGGGAAACAATTTGGGCTTCCCAATTTGCACCATCTGGTTCTGTGGCCAATTGAGGTATAGCTCTTTGAAAATTTTACTGTCTTGCCATGCTTTTCAAAGAAATATCTCATTATACCATTCAACTCCCCTATAATTCCCAATGTACCATGTTTAAAAAAAAAAACGAAAAAGTGGAACCTCCGCCAAGCAATGGCGGTTGCTTTATAAATCGAGAACCACCGCCTTCAATTTGGTAATGTGTGTTTATCTTTTTTTTTTTTATTTAATTTATAAAGAAATTATATATTTATATATATATATATTTATATAATTATTATATATTTAATATATATTTCTTTTAATAAATAAATAATTTATTTAAATAAATAATTTAGTAAATCTTATTATTATTTAAGTATATTAATTTATAATAAATAATTAATATAATTTTTTAATATAATAATTAAATAATAAATATTATAATTATAAAATTTAATAGTAAGTACTATAAAAAAATTAATATTTATTTTTTTATATTATAAAAGTAATTATATATATATATTTAATATATATTTCTATATATATTTTATATATTTATTATATATTTTATATATTTTATATTTATATATATTTAATATATATTAAATATAAATTTTATTAATTTATTATTTAAATTCAGTTCCGTCATTGTAATGGGCAGAAAACATTGTTTATTTTATTTTTGTACGGTTCCGCCCATCGTGATGGTGGAGACATTGTTTATTTTATTTTTGTACGGTTCCGCCACTGTGATGGGCGGAGAGTCTCATTATTTTATTATATTACTTTTATAATATAAATAAATTAATATTCATTATAATATAAAAATAAATATTAATTTTTATAGTACTTACTATTAAATTTTATAATTATAATATTTATTATTTAATTATTATATTAAAATTATATTAATTATTTATTATAATAATTTAATATACTTAAATAATAATAAGATTTACTAAATTATTTATTTAAATAAATTATTTATTTGTTAAAAATATATATTAAATATATAGTAATTATATATATATATATATATATATATATATATATATATATATATATATATATATATATATATATATATATATATATATATATATATATATATATATATATATATATATAAATATATAATTTCTTTATACTTTGAATTAAAAAGAAAGACAAACACACATGCCAACAATTGATGGCGGTTGTCGATTTTAAGCAACCGCCCATTGTTTGGCGGAGGTTCCACTTTTTTTTTTGAAAACATGATACATTGGGAATTATAGGGAGTTGAATGGTATAATGGGATATTTCTTTGAAAAGCATGGCAAAACAGTAAAATTTTCTAGCTCTTTCAAATCCTGCAATGAGACCACCATACAGTTGGGTTGCACATTTTAAGGGCTTGAGAAGATAGGTATTTATTGATTAGACTTGTAAGATAGTCTTGGCCTTTCTTTGCCTTCTCTATTGACATCTCTAAATATACCTTATAAAGGGTAAGAAAATCTTTGGCTGAAGTAATTTTAGAGTTGGATTCTAGAAGTTTCAAGCAACTCTCTTGTTGACCTAACACTGCTGCACCTTCACACACAATTTCATACAATTTTGGATTGGATTTGGGACTAGGTGTTGGTGAGAAACTGAAAGGGCATGAGAAATAGAGATCATTGAAATAGTGAGCAATAAGGACAGATATGTAGAAATGGCCAGTCTTTGAATTTTGATGGATGATAAAAATTACATGGAGTTCTTAATTAATAGATTCATGGCATTCTCTTTGTAATTATTACTATTGTTGTACTATTCAGAGTTTCGCTTTTTAAAGCGGGTAAATACTCTATCAAAACATTAATTTGTATTTAAGACTTAAATATTCTCAGTCCTTGTGACTAGAATTTAATTCATTTTAAATAATAATTATGGATTGATAATATATATATATATATATATATATATATATATATATATATATATATATATATATATATATATATATATTAAAAGAATATAATATTTTCAATTTATTGAATAATATATTTAATTTATATATTAAATTAAATATTTTTGAGAATAAAGGATCATATATTGAAAAGAAAAAGATACACAAAAATTCGGAGACAAGGCCATAACCCAATAATGCGTGATGAATCTAAAGGAAGACATTCTAAGCCTATTTTGTATAACTTCTTTCCTTATATCTATAGGGATGTAAAAAAAAATGGCGAGGGAGGTAGTTGTGAGACCTATTTAGCAAAAAATAAATATGCACAACTATTTTCTTCTTTATAAATATAAGATAAAATAATAGTCATATTGAGATTGTATTCATACAAGTCTTCCAATTTCTTCTAAGATGCCAATGAATAATCTTGTTGTGGTAAGAGTCAATACAACCGATTGGAATTTGTCTCATTCCAGACTTTAGACTAACCATTGTCTTTGGGGATAGCAACTGCACTCATGTTGACCCAAATTTCAGCATGAAGGGTAGAATGCCAAGGAAGATTTTAAGAGAAGTCCAAAATTATATCCCTTTATAATTTCAAGATATCCCACAGTCAGATTTTAGAGCATCATAGCTAAGCGCATTGTCGCAATTGCATTTGATCCATCAGAAGTTTGGGGGCCCATAACATATACTTTCAAATCATTTTTTAAATTTCATTTTAAATTTCTTTTCTTAATAAACTTCCAAATCATTTAACAATACTTTGACTTTTTTTCATAAGACTAAAAACACCTAACCTCTTTCAAACCTTTTTGAGCTCTTTGTGGCTTTTCTAAACTAACATTTTTTCTAACACCTTCCCTTTGCATAACTAACCCCCGGTCCCAGATCTTTGTTTTTTTAAGGATTTTATTCGCTCTTTTTCCTAGTCCTTTGGATAAAATAAAAGCGCGGTGGCGACTCTTTTGTTATTTTTTGAGTTAAGTCAATCCAATGGCTTATACTCGCAGTTTTTTCCGCTACATAAGGATATTGCTGAGTTTGTGTATTCTTGTTTAATCTGTCAGAAGCCCAAGATTAAACATCATAAATCTTCTAGGTTGTTGCAGCCATTATCACTCTTGAGTGGAAGTGGGATTGCATTTCGATGGATTTTGTTTAGGGATTTCCGAGGACTCCAAGTAGTCATGATGATGTTTGGGTTATTGTGGATAGATTGACAAAGTCTGCTCACTTTATTCTGATTTTGATGGATTATCCTATGGAAACGTTTGCTAAGTTATATATTGAGAAAGTTGTGAGTTTGCATGGTGTTTCGTCGAGTATTGTTTCAGATAGAGATCTGAGGTTTACTTCGCATTTTTGGGAAGGTTTGCAAAGTGCTTTGGGTACTAGTTGCGTTTGAGTTTGGCGTATCATTCGTAGACTGATGGTCAGACTAAAAAGACGATTCAATCATTGGAGGATCTTTTGAGAGCTTGTGTTTTAGAGCATAAAGGTGCTTGGGATAGTTATTTTCCTTTGATTGAGTTTACCTATAACAATAGTTTTCATTCGAGTATCGGAATGGCTCCGTTTGAAGCTTTGTATAGAAGAAGGTGTAGGACGCCTTTGTGTTGGTATGAATCATGAGGAGTGTGGGCGGACCTGAGATAGTTCAATAGACTACGAATAAGATTAAGATGATTCGGGAAAAGATGAAGATTGCCCAGTGTCGTCAAAAAGTTATCATGATAAGAGAAGAAAGGATATTAGTTTTGAGAAAGGAGATCATCTATTTTTTAGAGTTACTCATGTGACTGGTGTTGGTAGAGCTTTGAAGTCACGTAAGTTGACTCCGCATTTTATTGGTCCTTATCAAATTGTTGAGAAAGTAGGTGAAGTGGCTTATTAGATACATTTGGCACTTGCTAATCTTCATGCGTATTCCATGTATCCCAATTGAGGAAATATATGGCGGATATGTCTCATGTTGTTCCGCTAGATGATGTGCAAGTGAGAGATAATTTGACAATTGAGACTTTACTGATGCGTATTAAGGATCGAGAAGTTAAGCAACTTAGAGGGAAGGAAATCGCTTTGGTGAAAGTGGTTTGGGGAGGTCCCGCTAATGGTAATGTGACTTGGGAGCTTGAGAGTCAGATGAAGGATTCGTATCTTAAGTTGTTTGTTTGAGGTAATTTTTTAGGGCGAAAATCTTTTAAGTGGGGGAGAGTTGTAACATCCCGATTTTTTAATAGTTAATTATTAATTATTACTTTTTATTGTATTATGTGATAATTAATTTAATTGGGTGATTTAAATGAAAATTAACTTATTTGAATATGTGTAGTATTTAAATAATTGGTTTTATGAGTAAAGGTGATTATTTGGTATTGTGTCTAACTTTATGAATAGAAGTAGTAAAGAGTTGTTAAGTGTTAAGCCCAATTTGAGCTTACTAGTTAGTAAGGGTTAGAGGAAAAATCATAGTTAGTATTGTCATTTGGTGAAAAAGAGAGAAAGAAGAGAAAAGAAGAGGAAAAAAGGAGAAGAGAAGAGGAAACCCTAAGAGGCTAGATCTTCAAGAGGTAAGGGGGAGAATCCATGTTATTATTTACTTGTATGTTGTTGAGTAGTGATTAGTAACATGCTAGGTTGTTTGATTTCAATTTCTAAGAATCTTTGAATGTTAGGGTTTGAAGAGATATTGTGTTTTTTACTTAGAAATGATGACCAATGATTAGAAACATGTTAGAATACCTTTTAATGTTGTTAATTGACTGATTGGAATGGGTTTTGTGTGAGAAATTCGTGGAAGAAAGAAGCTGGTTCGTAGTAGATTTTTTTTTGTTTCGCAGACCGCACTTAGCGCCATCAGAGGCACGCTTAGCGTGAAAAGTTCTATAAGTTGGGGTTCTTTGTTAAGGAAGTGGCGCTTAGCGCGATGGCCGGGCTTAGCGTGGCCTGGAATCAAAAATGTTATTTTTAGGATCATTTGACATGAAATCTTATATGATTATATTTTATGGAGTATTTTCATGTAGGTGATTAATTGATCTGATTATAATTAAATGCGTTTTGGATTGATTTTGAATGCTATTTCAATGTATACATGATACTTGAGTTAGTATGTGTAAGACTTGATGGAATGTTGGGAATAACATGCGTTGGAGTGTATGTTATGTGTTATTTGTGATGTGTGGTGATAGCAAATATTATGTATTGCTTGTTATTGTTGAAACATGATGTTGTGCAAATGGTGGATAATTCAAATGTGTTAAATTATTGTGATATGATTGACTAGTTAAGGTTGGTGAATAATCTTAATTTGCATATGATGTTGATGAATTACATGTATACATAGTTGAACTTGATCCTTGATCCTTAATGGAAATATTAGGTGGTGAAACTTTGGGTTCACAATGGCTTGATCCTTGAATAGAAATAGTAGCGTGAAACTTAGGGTTCACAATGGTGGATTTGGTCTTGTCCGGATCGGAGCGTGACTTTGATTCTAAGTTATTGAATCGAAGTGAGGTGAGCGGAATGTTCACGATGGTACCACATGCATGAGTCACATTGCATTGTTGTCTCATGAGCCATTAAAAATGTGTGTTGTATGTTGGAATTTGTGGTAATTGATTATGTTAATCATTGAATTGATTATATTGATGACATCTATGCTATTTGTGATAATTGTGTATATGTTATACTTGGAATGTTTGTATAGTCATATTATTTAGAATATCACATGAAGTGTGTATGATTCTTTAATAGATGTTGTTTCTATATTGCTTCCAATTTATATACATTTGGATAATGATGTGAATTCTCACTTATGTTGTGATGTTGCCTCTATGTGGGTAACGTGCATGTTCGAGGATAGTGTTCCTCACACGAAACTAGTTGAGGAATTTATCTAGTTATTCCTTATGCTAGGTAATGAGTCGTTGCTCTGGTCATGTTACACGGGAATTATTTAGATTTATGCTTTTATGAGATATTTGTTATGTATTCTAATATGATTTGGATTTGTATGTTGAGATACTATCTTGATGTGGCCTTGATGTCGATGTATGAATTCTTATGATGGATTATGTTATAGATTCATTGCTATTTCATCCAATGGTTATAGCATGGGATGTAATCATTGATAGTATTTGTGAATATGAAATACTCGTTAGAAATGCATGGTTTTGTTTTAAACATGATATTCAAATATGTGTTATGATTATGACCAGGTGCATGTTGTATTATTTTGTTGGTTTTCCTATGTGTGAAAAATTACATGTGACACCCTTTGTATGCGTGCATTCTATTTTACTCTGATTTATGCCATGATTATTTGGGGTAGAAAAGGGGTGTTACAACATACACCACACTAACTAAACTAATACAATGAAAATCAATTAAAATAACTAAAAGATAATAAAACATGCTTGTTTTAAGTCGTAAGATCGATGTCTATTATTTAAAAATCAACACATTGCATCGGATGAGTCAAATGCTTTCACTCCGATTTTCTCTCATCTCTTTCAGCTCTAATGGAACTACACATCTAACTACACTTTTGACAAACGTGAAGAAAGAAATATATACATTATATTCACAAGTATACAAAACATGTAAAATTCACAAATATGATAAACATATAAAAGTATCAATATAGACAAGTAAAATAGATATATATATATATATATATATATATATATATATATATATATATATATATATATATAAAAATAAAAACACTTTCACGATGCGATTCAATAAAAGCACCAATGTCCCAAACTATTTTGTTGAAAGGTAGCGGCAAGCAAAAGTAAGTATTTTTATTTTTATCATATCGTTTTCACGGTGATTAGTGCTACTGAATTGTCGTTCGACAACCTCTTGTGTTCTTGGGTTTGGAGTTGAATGGATATGTAAGGAAATGCGGGAATTAAAGTTTTTAACAGAAAAATAATTCATTTTTCGAAGAAGAGATTTATCAAACCTGCATATAATCCACTCTTCACAAACTTAAACCTATCGACCAGTTATAACCAACCTACAATACTCATTGATGTCATCACGTGTCAAACACATCACGTATTGTATCATCTCGGAGGCGATCTCTCAATCAATCTCCACAACACATAACTCAACTGTGCTACTCGCGTTGACGATCTTTCAGCACAACACAACCAACACAGAGGCATTAATCATAGACATCCAAGTAAATAATAGCTCTAAATTTCTATCTCTAAAACCTAGACACGCTTAGATAGTCACCTTAGATAAGAATTCGAACAGTATATGTCTATAGTAATCCAAACTCCAAACACATATAAAAAAATCTAGGATAATAATCGAGAAAGATTTGTTTTCAAGCATGTCTCCTACAGCCACAGTCAAGCCACTCATATAGTTCGTTCTAATGTTCCTCACCATTTCACAATTTCACACGAGTAAGTTCTCTTTATGCTCTTACATAGTTGATGTGAAAAGGGAAAAAATTTGTAAACATAACCTTTAAAAGTTTTAGCTTTTATATTTATTAGAATAAAAGTGAATAGATAAACAGAATTGAAGCAATGAATTTAACATCCTTGGTTTCAAAATATTCACTAATAGATTGAGATTTGTCTAGATCAAACTTTGGAAGGAATTTTAGAGTGCACATATGAAATTCATTTATTAGTTCCGTTGTTATAGTTTTATTAGTTTAGTAGTAATTGTGTTCATTGATATAAGATTTTAAAATCTCTATTGTTCCATAATACAAGTCTTTGATTCGGATTTGTAATCATTGCCTAACATACTCACTATCTATGAAGGTTTAATGTTTGTGGAGATCAGAGATTCAAAAAAGGTGCTTGATTTATTGACACTACTGTTTTTAATTTATTTGCATGTAACCATGTGACTACTATGTAACCACTATTGTTTTTAATTTGTCTGCATTGCTCTTAAACTATTGCCATTTTGCTCTTGTCTTTTCTACTTAGAATTCATATGGTTACATAGTAGTTTATATTTTGAAGTGTGTTAAATGCGTTGTGATCCTGGCTGCAATTCACTCTCAAGGATGTGCGAGCAAAGTCAAAAAAATGATCACTAAAATGATATTCAAAATTCTTTATTACTATATAGAGAGTTCATTTATAAAATTGTGTACGTTTAATATTTGAAATTAAATTGAGAAATGGAACATAACATAATTTAGATGCTTTGTTCATACATGGATTTGGGTAACAATATATATATATATATATATATATATATATATATATATATATATATATATATATATATATATATATATATATATATATATATATATATATATATATATATATATATATATATATATATATATATATATATATATATATAATAATAATACATTTAAAATAAAAATACATTGAATATTTGATATATATGGTATAACATAATGACTAGATACATCATAAAAGATTTTAGTTGTTTATAAATGTGTGTAGGAAGTCAATTTGCACCCGTTAATGAGGATCTCTTTAGAAATTTCTTTATCAATAATATAATTAATTAATTTAATTTTTTATTTAAATATAATATTTTAATAAAATAATTAAAATGAATTAAAAAATTAAACTGCAGATTCTTTTGAATAAAAAATTTAAAATTAAAAAAATTAAAACAATACAGTTGAATCACCGTTTTAGAAAACTGTCGATTTTTCCAATTTTCTCGATTTTCACCGATTTTTATCGGTTCAACGATATCTCCGATCCAACAATTGATCGACCGATTATCTGACCGATTTCTGGTTCAACCAATCCGACCGATTGTCCGGTCCAATTTTTAAAACACAAGTTTGTGGTTTTTTTTAATATTCTCTTATAGACATTTTTTGTCATTTTTATTAATATATTATTTCTCCATTAAAAATTTTATAGGGGGCGGGTCTCGTTATTTAAATAAATTAAACAAATATTAGTAAAAAAATATTAAAACAAAAGAAAGAATGAAAATGTTTTCGCCAACAAAATAAAATAAAAAACAGTGACCAATCATATGTCATTATAATGCTTGTAAAGCAAGTTTAATTTATTGACTTAAAAATTCAGTATAAAAACATTACCTAGTGGAACAAGCAATAATTGAAAAAAAACGAATAATGACAACAAAAGGACAAAATTAAAGATAAATGCCATATATCTTTATGCTTCAACTTTAGTGCTTGATTGTTGTTGCATGATTTCTTGGATGAACAAAGACACATTTGTATGAGAAGACCCTCCTTTTTCTACAGCCTTTTTAGCCATCTCACCATACTCTATTATCCGTTTTCTTCTTTCTTCACTTTCGTTTGTCTCTTCCATTAACCTTTCTATTCCTTTTTTCAATATTTTCCTTCTTCACCAGCACACTTGTTTCCTTTTCCTCACCCCATTTCATTGGACTCTCCACTCCTATTTTCACTCCAACTTTTAATATTTGCACTATCAAAATTTCATCCAAAAACTGATCTGCAAAAAGTGGCCATGTAACCATTGGTACACCTGCACATATTGCTTCTGTGGTAGAATTCCAACCACAATGTGTTAGGAATCCTCCAACTGAAGGATGTGACAATATCAACAACTGAGGAGCCCAACTCCTAATTATTAGGCCTCTATCATAGACTTTTCCCTCAAAACCACTTTCCTCCATCCATTTTTCCAATGCTTCTAAATGATTTCCTTTTCTTATAACCCATATAAAAGGTCTTTTTTGTTGCTTCTAATGCTAAACCAAGCTCTATCAATTGTGGTAATGTTAAATTGCATAAACTTCCAAGACATGCATAGATAACACTCTCTTGCTTCTGAGAATCTAGCCACTTGAGATGAATCCATTCATCTACTGAAACATTCTTATCATTATGACCTCTTTGAACCTTATCAAGACTATCAGTGTTACTAAGTGATACAGGACCAATACACCAAACTTTATCCTTTTTTACCTTTTTATACTCCTTTACAAATTCTGACTCTAACTCTTCAAAAGTGTTCACAATTACTCCATACGAACCGATTTCAGCTTCATGCATATCATTACAAAACTCCTCCCAAGCTTCATCCTTTAATCCTACTCCTGTTTCTGATATGTTTATCTGATATTTTTCAGAAAAACCCGGCAAATCAAAGTATTCATATGGATTATTAGCCATGGTTTGCATCATATTACTAACATATAGACGATACATAGATAAGAGATAAAAGCAACCTGCTCCAACAAAAGAAATTCTTGGAATATTGAATTTTCTAGCTATGTTGATGGTATATGGTAAACACATATCAGAGATTATGCAACTTGGTGGCGGTGTTAACTCTTCAAATATTTTCTCAGCTTCTTGTTGTAGAAATCTTGATGAATTGAAGAAGTTTGATGCAGCACCAAGTGAAGATAGCATGTCAAGATTCTCACACCTTCTGGTAATCCAGACTTTGTATGGAAATTGAAGTTGCATTACATGAATGTGAAGGCCAGATTGTTGAAAACGTTGAAAGGTTGATGAGTAACGAGATGCATTTTGTGGAGTTGTTAGTATAGTAACAATAACATTGTTGTGATGTTGTGCTAATATTTTAGCTATGTCCACCATAGGAATCATGTGACCTTGTGCCATCATTGGAAATAACACAAAGTGGATCTTTTGATCTTTGCCGGCCATGGTTGAAACTTGGAAGAATTAAGGATATGTTATGATGTTTTTATCATGTATATAAAGTGTACAATGAATTCAGCTAAAGTTGCAAGACATATTTATATACTCACCCTATTAATTAATTAATTAATTTAATTGAAAAAATTATATTTTAAAAATAGTAAGTATATGTGAAATATAGTAATTAATGATTATTAAATTAATATATTGATTAATTAATCTTAAATAGAAAAATGACATAGAAAAAATGATTAATAACTATTTAAACTTGAAATATAGGCGATTTTTTATTTATACCCTTTAAAAATATTTTTTTTTATCATCCCTTATAATTTTTGAGTCTCAATTAAGAGGATAATTTTTTTCAGTTAGAGGTAAATGAAAACTCACTATATTGAGGATAAATAGTTATTAATCCTAAAATAATTATTTAAAAATATTGATAATATAATAATTATTTGTTGAAAGATTAGTTATATTACTAATTAGTAGCGGCACATTTTACTGTCCACTTACTCTCTATTTTTATATTAACCTAATTTTTTTTATATTACTATAATGGTGTATTATACAACAATAATTACTAATTAGAAATGATTTCCTATTCAATAAAAGTTATAAGGCCTTAAATAGAGACTTCCTTACAAAAATATTAAATAAATAATAATAAAAACTCTACTATTTTTCAATTACTTATTTAAATACAAATTTCTTAACTAATTGACAATATTTCAAAATTATTATTCCTAATATTTATTTAATTTAAAATAAACACTAGTCCTAAAAAAAACTATTATGACTAAATTAACTACAGGTTTTTTAAAAATATATTAAAAATTATAAATAATTTCAAAATTAATAAAATTTAACTGAATAATCTCATAAGTTTTTAATATGTATTAACTATTTATTTTGAATACTACTAATTTAATAATAAATATAATTTCATAAAAGACACTCCTTAAATACATTCATTTAGTGTAAATAGAAATTTAAGGTTTATTTGATTTGTTAAAAAATAAGGGATTGAACAACACAATTCTAGTTGTCCTGCATTTGGTTTAAAATTTATTTATGAAATAAGACAAACTCGGGATGAGAGACTTGAGACAAACTCAAATGCGTGTCCCTCGTTAAACCATGGGATAACATTTTGTTCCTGATACAAATTATTAAAAATACAAAAGTACTATTTTAATTTTACTAAAATGTATATATTCTCTCTCTCATTCTCTCTAATTAATATTTACGATATGAAAATACTCTCGTCCTTAGTATAAATTATTTAAAAGATGAAAATACCTTTTATTTTCTACTAAATATATATATTCTCTCATTCTCCACTATTGACTTTTACAATATATATATATATATATATATATATATATATATATATATATATATATATATATATATATATATAGAAAACTGAAATTTCTTATGGTTAAGCAAAATCCATAGGAGACACATTTTCTACGGTTTTTGTGCCAGCTAATACCTTAAGTAGTAATAATTTCATTGGAAAATCATGAGAAAATTTTAATTTTTATACCATTTTAAGTTATATATTAAAATAACTATAATATAAAAATTTAATTTACAATTATTTGATTTTAAATAAGACAAATTCATAGAACAACAATATAAATTACAAAAATAAAAATTTAATTTTAAATGCTTTGATTTTAAATAAAACAAATTCATAGAACAATTTAAAAACTACAAAATTTGTAACAAGTTCTTACATAGTCATATTAGTAAAATGACTCAAACAATTCATTTGTCTCACTAACTTAAAATCATAATTCATTATTAACGTCTTCTTCATGATTCTTCACGCCATCTTCATATTGATCACTTTCATTAGATGGTTCTTCGACGTCATCTTCATATTAATCACTTTCATTAGTTGGTTGTGGTGGATGAGAAGATGACCCAACAAATCTCAAATGATTCATTAAAAATGAAATTTTATTATTCGCTTCGATCGTCTCTTTTTCTTGTCGATGCAATTGTTGCTCTCCAACTTCTCTTGTTCTTATCTTTGCAACGATGCATTCAAAGCATGGACTTGCCTTCTTAAAGCAGGTAACACCGGTGCAAATCCAATTATTCTCATAGCAGCAGCGGTACAGTGAGAGACTTTGACCCCTGCCCTTGAAAGAAGAGATATCTGAAAATTTTGCATTTTTAACTTGTCACATTTAAGAGGTGAATGAAAGGATTATTTCTACTCTCTAGTAAAGTCTATGGTTGGATCCACAAAGTCCATATCAGTGAATACTTGTAAACAATTGTGGATGCTTATTTGCATACCACCATCACCATTTATTTATCATCAATAAGAAAAAACAGAAAATTAAATGATGAATTAATTTTTATCAAAAGAAAAATACGCAAAAATTTACCTCATTATCATCCACCCAAACTGTGTGAGCTGCTAAGAGATGGTTTTGAAGGAAGTCAATCTTCTCCACTAATGAGATTATGCACATCTTGGTGCTAAGGAATACATTGCATTGTCTGTTATGTTCTTGCAGAAGTACAGTCCAAGAGACCTCGGGGGAGGGCACCTGTTTGCCAAAGCAATCACACTATCATCTGCAATCAAAGCCAAAATTAGAATTTCTCTCACCATTAGTGTCTATGTCCGTTAGATGGTAACAAAATTTAATCTCTAAGGTAAAATACCTATAATCTTGAGATAGCCACACAAGGTTCAACCATATGCTAAACTCATTACTCCAGCATCACTAACCTCATCACACCATCCATGGTTCAAAGATTTTAGCTGATTACAGTAATGTCCAATAGCCTAATTCATAATACAATTGGAGTTACAATTAAAATCTATCTCAATTTCAATACGATTGTGAATACAAATAACTATGTGCCATATAAAAACACCACCTGAAGTGCAGGATCAGAAGCTTCTCTAACACATCCACACGGATTCAAGACTCTCAGTTTTCTATAGAAACCAGCAAGGTAGGCCAAAGCCTTGTCACTAAATGCTGAACATCCACTAATGTTTAGTTTTGTAAGATCGCAACAACCATGACAGAAATATGTATCAGTGAGCTTGAAACTTTTGCTCAAGTCAAGAATCTACAAGTCATGACAGAAATTCGCAATAGTCCCAACAGCATCATCCTCTAGCTGTGGCTTATCTTGACGAAGGATCAGAGTTTGCAATTTCGCAAACTTTGGAACAAGAGATATGACCAAATTGTTCAGTTTCTTGTTACATCTAAAAAAGCATGAAAACAAAATCAGCAATTTCAGAATCAAATTCAATTTAAACAACAAGCAAAAAACTCATTTCAATTAAAGAGAACAATATATACCAAGAGAGTGAAAAACGAGCAAGTCCAAAGTAAATAGAATTTCTCCAACCAGGACAAACACCAGAAGCTCTAATCACCGTCTGATCATCCAGAAGTGACAAAATATGGATAAAAAGCTCCATAGGAATAAAAAGCTCAATACAAGACAAAAGTCTCATTGCTTCGCCTCTGAACCATTCATAGGAATTAATGATTAGCAATTTCCAGTGTATTAAGTAGGGCTGTTCAAAAAAACCATAAACCATACTGAACCGTTGAACCGAACTGAAGTTAAAATAACTGAACCATTATTAATGGTTAGTGAACTGAACTTATATTTTGGTAATGGTCCTAGAACTGAACCGTTAAGCAATTAACCAATTTCAAAGTAGTTCTGAACCGAACCGTTAATACTTTAGTATCTACATTGAATTTTATTTTAGAAAATCAAAAAACGTTGATTTTTTTTTTTAAAAATTGAAAATAATAAAATTAGTTTTCTTTGGAAAATAAAAAAATAGTCAATTTATTTTTAAAATAACACCACTTTTTTTCGAAAAAAAATCCAATTTTATCGAAAAAAAAGTCAATTTTTTCTGAAAATAAAAAATAATTGACTTTTTCAAAAATAAAAAAAAAGATTTTTTTTAAATTAAAAAAAAATTCAAAAATAAAAAAAGTCAAATTTTGTGAAAATAAAAAAAATCAATTATTTCGAAAAAAAATTCAGTTTTTTTCTGAAAATATAAAAAGTTGACTTTTTCAAAAATTAAATAAAAAAGTTAATTTTTCTGAAAATAAAAAAAATTATATAATTTTTTTAGATAAAAAAAAAGTTTTTCCGGAAAAAAAAAATCAGTTTTTTCTGAAAATTTAAAAAATTGACTTTTTCAAAAATTTAAAAACTGATTTTTTTTAAAAATAAAAAAGTCAGTTTTTCTGAAAATATAAAAAAAAAATAATTTTTTTCAGAAAAAATAAGTCAGTATTTTCTGAATATTAAAAAAAATCAATTTTTTTGAAAGATAAAAATAGATTTTTTTCCAAAAAGAAAAGTCAGTTTTTCTGAAAAATCGAATTTTTTCAAAAATAAAAAATGATGTCTATTTTTTCCGAAAAAAAAGTTCAGTTTTTTTTTTTTAAATTATTTTATTGAAGATAAAAAAAGTCATTATTTTTCGAAAATAAAAAAATATCGGTTTTTTTTGTTATTAAACAAATGGCTTGGTTTGAAAAAAATTGTATTATAATGGTTCGGTACAGTTCGGAATCCCGAACCGTTGTACCAAACCAAAACTTTTGGTTCAGTTCGGTTCTATAAAAAAATAAAACGGTTCGGTATGGTTCGGATAACTTTATATAATGGTTCTGTTTAGTTCGGTTCAGTTTTCTAGCATAACTGTGCCATGAACAGCCCTAGTATTAAGTAATACGATGATATGTATTCGAAACCTGAACTGACTCCATAGAAAATACATTTGATCTAAATGGAACAACTACAAAACAAACTTCAGCAACTTAGACTCCACACAAAGAAGCCAATCATGTGACATAAAATAAACAGAAGAACACATGACAACAAAAACCATTGAGGATTAACTTGTGGGCTTTTAGCATTAACAACACTCAAGCAGCAGCTTTTTATAAAGCTTTAGCTACTTGGTTCAGGCCAATGAATGATTTTTTACTTGTTTGTAACAGTAAATTTCAGACACGATATAAATTCTCACACAAGAAAAGTAAAAAGAATTTCTCCAAAAGGGCTCTCTTTATTTTATCAAGGCCATGACAATTATATAAAATCCAATACTACAATTCTGCAGTAAGCGGGCATAAAATGAAAATCAAAACATGTTCACCTTTGCATGATATAAGAATCTTCTGGGACACGCCTTCCTTCCTTTATGCAGTCTTCAATCCAACGGTGGTTGACTATAGGTATTCCAAATTTTCGAGCAGTATCATATTTCTTTCCTTCAAACTTCCAACACACCTGAACATTGTTGTGTATATAACTATGTCAAATCTGTACGTAGGTAACTAGATAACTAGATACTGCATATTGAAAATTAAAACATTTGTCATAACAAAAATTTATATAAGCATCTAAACATTAGGAAAACCATAAGTTAAAAGTTAACTATATAGAGGAAAGAACCAAGCCACTTAAATACTCTTATGAGCTTCTCAAACTACTAAATGTAGAACTAAGGCACCCAATAGCACCCGCTCCTGATCATGCTCTGCCCTTGAGAACCGGTATCTCAGCGACTGCACTCTACAACACATCACTCAACCTTAAATATTTTTCATCCCAGTTCTATGAGAACCTTCCACTTTTTCCTCTCTTCAACTTTTTCTTTTCGATATCAGTTATTCAACTTTCCTATGTTTTTATCCATATTTTGTGCAATTTCAAAATTAATAAAAAAGTCCCACAAAGACATCTATCTCATCAAAACCCATATTGTGCAATTTCAAAATTAATAAAAAAAGTCACGGGGTTTCGAGGCTGCACGGCTTTGGTTATACAGCTGCAGCTTTTAGGGAAAGAAAATCTGAAATTTTGTTGGTATAGAAGTCTGGTTGTATGGTGTTGTTTGGACTCTGAAGCGTAGCTGTTTTGGTGACTCCTGAGAGGACAAGAAGAAGAAATTCGGGTGAGGCATTTTATCGAATACCTTGTGAGCAAGATCGAAAGTTGTATTTTCTTCTCTTCGTCACTTCAACCGGAAAGCATTCCTCCATTCTCGGCCTGAAATTTATATTGAAATCAAATCATAATCAGTTTGTAGCATAACTTGTAACGGAGTCAAAGCCGTAAAAATGCAAGAATCACGAAACAAAACAAATCTGGTCTGAGTTGAAATTCGAGCGCAAATGGATTTTGAACCCCAACGTGAATCGAATCCTGAGTCGATAACAATTAAAACCAATTCGAGAATCCATGTCGTAATTGTTGTTGTTGCGTAAGAATTGAAAGGGAGAGAGCATGAGTTTGAGAGAGTGTCCCACAAGAGAAACTGAGAAAGCTTGGCCCAATGCGCGTGAGAAAAAGTGCTTCTCCAAAGAAGCGCTTCTGGATATGTCGTGAATGAGCTTGCCGTGTATTTTTACGTTACAGTATCTTCAACTTTCTTTCTATTTACCACAATTTGGGAATTGATAAAGATGGAGGTTTGATGAATGACAATTTGAAAATTGATAAAGGTAAAAACTAACAACTTATGATAGAGAGTAACTTCAAATCCTATCAAATTTAAAGTTTATCAATTTTTGATTTACAATTTTTTTATACTCCTGTTATTTGATTTTTACCATATTCTTTTTCAATTTTTATATTTCAAAATCTGGATACATTTAAAAAAAAAAATTGAAGAATTACATTCTAAATTATATTCATATATAAGTTTATATTTTTAATTTTTATAAAAAAAAAAGTTTGTTTTACTTAAAAACAAGGATTTGTACTATATTTTAAATTAAAAAATATAAATATTAGTTTTACTTAAAAACAACAATTTATATTATTTTTTAGATTAAAACAAGGATCACAATTATACAATTATTATTTTATTATAATAACATAAAGTTAAATAATTTTATCTCAATTTGTTCTTTTATAAATTAAAAAATTAATTTTAATATTCTATAACTAAAATATATATCCTAAGTTGCATACTTTTTAATTTACTAAAAAATTAAGATTGAAATTAAAATTATAAACTAATTAAAAAACATCATATAAATAATTTAAAAAAAAAAAAAAAAAAAAAAGAAGGACTAAAAATTTGAGTCAAATTTTATAAATATCAACAATTATAGATAGATTGTGGGTTCAATACTTACTCCCAAATCTTTGTTTTAAGTTTTTTTCAATTTGTATACTCTCTTTAATTTTAATATAATACCATAATTTTATTAAATTTTAACATTTATTAGAATTAAATAAATAAATATAAAATTTTCATATCATTTAATTTTATTAAAAATTAATATTTAAAATAAATTAAAAGTTAAATAGAAAAATAGTAAAAATAGTAAAAATATTTAATAAAATAGAGAAAAAGATTAATAAAATTAAAAACATTATAAAATAATTAATAACAATATATATATATATATATATATATATATATATATATATATATATATATATATGAGGAGGATCAAATTACACCAGAAGTTACACCATGAGTTACACTTGCTCAAACGTCACATCGATTAATATTTTTAAAATCAACCATTGGATTGATATATATCATCATATAGATCATACCTATAAAATTTGAGATTAATCTAAAATGATTTGCTATCGATCAAGATATCCAAAATTAACGTCAAAATGGACTTTCATATAACGTTAATTTTGATGTAATCAATGACATAGTAAATCATTATAGATTAATCTCAAACTTCGGTATGATTTATATGATGTATGTTTAATCAACGTTGATTTTAAAAATATTGACGAAATATTTTAAACAAGTGTAACTCTTCAGTGTAATTTAATCTCTACTCTCTCTATATATATATATATATATATATTATAATTTTTATAATTTTTGTTTTATTAAAATTAAATATTTAAAATATATATATATATATATATATATATATATATATATATATATATATATATATATAAATACTACAAAGAATCTGCAGCCGCAGAAACTTACCTGCGGATTATGTATGGCACAATGGAGGTGTAATAAAAATATGATATAGGCGGGAAATCCGCAGCTATACCTGCGATATTTGTTGCGAATTGTTTTTCCACAGCAAACTTAATTTTGATATAAAAACTTAATTTTGATATAAAAGGTTGCTGGTAAATTCGTTGGTATTCCGAGGAAATTCCTGTTTTACTAGTATTGGTATAATATATGTGTTCCGGGAAATTCCTGTTTTACTAGTATTGATATAATATATGTGTGACAAAAAAATATTATCCAAAGATTTGTGTTATATTGTTTCGTCCAATACTTTTTTTTTTTTGCAAATTAAACGCACTTTTAATTACAATTTTTTCCTAAAATATATTTTTAAAATAGTTATATTTATTTAACTATTAAAATTAACATAATAATTGTTTCATAATAATTAATATTTTTAGATTAAATTATAGTTTTTGATCCCCTCATATTAGTCAATTATCTAAATCAATCGTATTTTATTTTTAATTAACTTTGGTTTTTCTTTTTCGTTTTTGATTAAAAAAAATGTTCCAAAATGTTACAATGCGATAAAATGTATTTCACTTTTTATTTTGGTTTCTCTTTTTATTTTAGTTACACAATTGATACAACATGTTCATTTTTAAATGGTTAATCATATCTTTTCACGTCATTTAAATATATTTGTATTATCTTAATTTATTAATTATATTTTTCACATATGTTTGTTTATATATTTATTAATTATATTTTCATGTCATCCAAATTCAAATGTACTTTTTAAATCTAAATATTTTTAAAAAATAAAAAATTTATAAAAAATCATAACATAAAAACTATATGGTAATATTAGAGTATCTCTTGATTGTGAGTTTTAAAAATTATAATTTCGTTCTAGGATTAATATCTATTTATCCCCCTCTTATATAGGGTTTTTTCAAAAAACTCAATAAATAAAGTCACATGAATTTCTCCGATATTTGACCTTCATCATATCTATTCATTCAAAATGGTGGTAGTTATTTTATTTAAAAAAAATTCTATAAATGTGGATGGCTCATGTGATTTTTTATTTATTTATTTATTATTTTTAATGTTACATAGATATTTTATATTATATTAATTTTTTGTTGATATGTTAGAACATATTAAATTCTCAAAAATTATTGGAAGTGGGAGTTGAACGACGATTCTCCTTGAGAACTTAAAGATTTACCACTAAGCTAGAAGGTAATTTTTTGTATTCGAATTTAACCGTTCTTATAGGATGCAAAACTTACTTCATTGTATTATATCAATTAATTATTAATGTTATCTTTTTAATATTTTTAACAATTTTTATTTAATTTTTAATTAATTTTTCTATTTTATTTTCTCTTTTTGATTTCTACTGTAATCTTTTTATTATTTTATTTTGTTTTTTGTTAATGCTCTTCATACTGAGTTCATGGGGTCATTCTTGCCATAGAAGTTGCTAATAGTAAGAATTAGTCTAATTTATGGCTAGAGTCAAATTCTTCTTTAGTTGTTTATGCTTTTTCTAATTCCTATGTGGTTTCGTGGCATATTAAAAATAGATGAGATGTTTGTTTGTATAAGTTACGGAACTCTAATTTTCTGCTCCCATATTTTTAGGGAAAAAAATTGTTGTGTAAATAGTTTAGTTAATTTAGGTCTAACGGTTAACTCTTTTATTTGGTGGAATGAAATTCATACCGTGTTTTTGTTGGATTTCAACAAAAACAGTTAGGTTTATCAAACTTTAGAATCACATACGTTTGAGGTCAGGTTTTCTGCCCCCTCATTTTTGTATCTATCTTCTTATTATATCCACGGGTTTCTGCCCCTTTTGCTTTTAAAAAAAAAAAAATCTATTTTAGTTTCAATTATTTATCATTTGTCAAATGATATATTTAAAATTTAATTTAATATTAATTTTTTTTTAATAAATAACTTTTTAAATATTTTTTAATAATTAATATTTACTAAAATATATTTTTAACATGTATTTAAAATATATTTGTTTAATAAATTTTAAATATTAAATAAAAATGTAATATTTATAAATTTAGTAAAAACGTAATATTTAAAAATTAAATAAAATTGTAACATTAAATAAAAACGTAAATTTTAATTTTAAATAAAAAATAAAAACGTAATATTTAAAAATTAAAAATTTAAAAAAACAAAAAATAAATAATAAAAAGACTACAGTAAAAAAACAAAAGGAGAACATAAATGCAATAACAACAATGGTGGTTGTTATACCCCAAAATTTGCCCTCCTATTTTTTTAAGTCAATACACACATATCCATATTCAAGAATTTCTCAAGGGTTGACCAGATGAACTCACTCCATAGCAATCAACCCACAACTAGGGTTTTGATTCTATCAAGTCAAATATGTTTTTTATTGCCTCAAGTGATCATCATGCCTCATCATATGCCCAAGTGATCACCATGTCAAGTTTCAAGCCTCACATCTCAAGTTTGCTCAGTCGATTGCTCAAATGGTTGAAAATCAGTTGTATTGGGCGAAAAGTCAATTGTGGTCAACATACAGTCAAACTTCATCATTTTTTGTCAACATCAAGATTTTTAAGTCACATTCATCATTTGATCAAGGGTTGATCATGATTCATCAAGAAAAATCAAGATTTGATCAAAAGTCAAAGTTTCTAAATTAGGGTTTTTTGATAAAAAGTCAACAGAACTTTGACCAGGCATAACGTTCACATACTTTATCAGAAATTTTTCCACCAAAGCTAATTTTGAAGAGAATTTAATTCTATACAACTTTGTGTCTCACAAGTTTTGGCCAAAAATGCTTCATTTGAAAGTTATGGATCAAGATATTCTAGGTCTTTCTAAAAGTCAACAAAAAGTCATCTTTTTCTAAAGAAGTGTACATGAACATGGAAGCTTCAATGAAGATGAAACCAAAAGGAGTGTTTAGAGCACGTCATTATCTTTCTAAAAAGTCCAAGAAGACTCCAAAATGATAAAAATTGAGCAAGATACAACTTGCAAGTTTGGCATTTTGAAGAAGTGTGAAGGAAAATAATAAGCAAATTCGATTTTTTCCAAATAGGCCATGATTTATAGCTTGGACTTATTTCTAAGATAGTCCATGACTTCTAAGTCCACTTGCACGCCTCTCTTTAATTTATTTTATTTATTTTTGAATTTATTCATTTAAATACAATTTTAATTAAAATAAAATGCCAAAAATCAAATGGATAAATGCAAGGTTGGATATTTATCATTCTTGAGGTCCAAGTAAGTCACAACAAGCTGGCCAAATCGTACAGGGGATTATTGCATGGGATTGAAGCAAAACTGGAAGACTTTGATACAAAGTTTCAATCAAATATTTTCCCATAAATGCAATATATTTCTCAAGTTTTGACCTAATTCCATTCCTCTATAAATACATAACACATCCGACCATCAAGGGACGAGTTTGGTAGCCAAGAGACTAGGGTTTGTGTTTCAAAATTTCAAAGTGAAGTTGCATCGAAACCCTAATTGCAGCCTTTCGAGCTTTCAAGCATCAATTCGTGTTGAGTGTTCGCGTTAAAGGTGACTGAGGATGCGACGTGAATTCGGATCTTCCGCTCGTAACGATTTAAATCTTTTGATTTGTTTATAAAGATGCCATGAGCATCAAGCTTTATTATTTTCAACACAAGAAAGATGATTTAATGATTATGAAAAGGGAAAGTCTGAAATACCCTCAATTGATATTGGTATGCGTGACTAGCGCAAACTAGACATAACGCATTGGGAGATTCTGAGTAAGGGGATTGGTATATAAAGGGAATAGATGGAGCACCCTAAATATATGTAGTTATCTCTGTTTATATATGAATATGTTTGATATGTTGTGTGTTTTTAATTGCTATTTCTATGATTGGGAAAGTTTCTCCTTTGGATTTTAAGAAACATGATTATGTGGGATTCTAGGTTTTATTATTGTGCTCGCAAAGATCCGTGGATCTTCGCATACATATCCTAGTGGGAATCGGAGCATTTGTAGCTCGGATCTACGTGGTTCTATGGTTTGTTTGGTCCGAGGGAGATAGAAATTTTCTCCAAATGAGATAGACCTTGTCATGTTCTCAAAAGGATGTTGAGAAAGTCGAGCAATCGTAGTTCCACTTATGCTAGTGGAAAGCAACGGGATGTTAGTAAGAGAGACAAATGTCATCTTAATGAAAAATGTATCTAATCTATTTCATCACATACATTTTGAAAAGTTTGATTGATTAAAATCTTTCGTAAGTATTAGGTTGTTTTGCTTGAGTGTACAAGCGTTACCACTTACATGTTTAAGAAAGATGTTTGAAAAGATGATTGAATCTTTTAGCGTAAGTATTGGTGTTTTGCTTGAGTGTACAAGTTACCACTTACAATTAATAGATGTTTTTGTTTGAAAATAGTTTGAAAAGTTTTGAAAAAGTTTTGATTGTATGTGATGTGATAGATGAGATACTTCTTCCATAGAGATGATAGATGTCTAAATCTCGAGGAGAAATTGATTGGATTAAAGGGATGCTTTTAAAAGCCCATGGGTCCTTGTATTATTAGCCCGAGGAGGCATTCGAGGGTCATGAGGGTCATCGAGGGTCGAGGTCCTTGTGAAGCTCAAGAGGAAGCTATAGGTATGGTCATCTTTGGCTTGAAAGTTTCACCGAAACCATCCTTTTCTGAATAAGAGCAACTTCACCGGAAATTTTACTCATTGGGATTTTGAAAGTGATTTCACCGGAAACCATCCTTTCGGGGTTATCTTAGCGCGGGTGATTCTTTGTATTGGAAGCCCATGGAGGCTGTTAAGAGATTTCCTCTCTTTCATTGTATGATGCCCAAGAGAAGGCTAAACTCAATGAGGAGTTCTTTTGAACGAAGCCCAAGAGGAGACTGGGAGTGTTGTCTTATCTGACCTAGCGGAGGCTAACTCTGGGAGAGTTTCTTTGTACAAGCCCAAGAAAGGTGACCATGTTGGGGATAAGTTACCTTATGAAGCCCAAGCGAGGCTAAACTCAACGGGTGATGAGTTGTCTTGTATGAAGCCCAATGGAGGCTAACTCAATGGTGATGAGTTGTCTTGTATGAAGCCAAGCGGAGGCTAAACTCGGAAACCTATTGATTAGTCTAATTGTTATGTTATTATTAGAGCAGTTTGTATAAACAGTGTGTGTGTGATATGTATTCAGGAGTTTATGAAGGAAATATAAACAATGCATGATGTTTATTTACAACAGTTTATGGAATATAAACAAGTATGTAAAACGAACGTTTAAAACAGCGTAACTTGATTATTCACAAGTTTGAACGTATACAAATGAATAATATGTACCGAACGAGTTTTATATGTAGTAAAGATGGATGTACATAGGAGGTTGGACTTACACCATAAGGAGGCCCATTGATTTGAAAGCAGTTCCACGTGAATAATGCTCCTTTCAATACCAATGGTATTCATTAAAATGTCTGAGATAAAATGAAATGATTGATCGAAGTTTATCTGTAAAAAGTATTTTCAAAAGAAAGAGTATCTGTATTATGTACAGATAAAAATTTGTATGTGTTTGGAAAGTTTTTGATATGTACAAAGAAATATTATGTACATAAAAGAATGTTATGGGACTTACACCGTGATGGAGCCCATTGGTCAAAAAAATTTCGCTGAAGAAACCTTAGAACCAATGGATTCAGCGTATAGACAAACGAATGAAAACAAATGAAAGAAATTTGTTTACGTTTGAATATTAACAATGATGATTTGAGTATGTACAAGTAAAACTAAATATGTACATAAAGGATTGGGACTTACACCATAAGGGTGGCCCATGATCGATCGAGAAATTCGAGAAAGAACAATTTGTTTTATCGTTTTAAATCGGATTGATCATGGTAAAAAATGCAAGTTTGATGAAATGTTTTGAAAAATGTTTTGAAATGTGAGGTTCATTTATGAGAAGTTTTTTTTGAAAAAAATCGGAAGTCGAAAACTTGAAAAATTCACCTTTTAAGGAGGTTTGAAAAGTGTTCAGAACATCGTTTTCGGCTCGATTAAAAATTAATCAGATGAAAGTTTTTTCTGAAAATTTTTGCACTATCATAAAATAGATATATTTATTGACAAGTGTTTAAAAAATCATCTCAAAATGAGAAGTTTTGATTGGTCAAAAAAAATTGTGATTTGATAAAAACATGAAAAATTTGAAGTTTGTAAAAAGAATGGTCTTGGTGGGTTTTGAACCCATGACCATGAGGTGGGGCACGTGGCAGAAAGACTTAAAGGCAAGCCAGGAACCACTAGACCAAATGCTGGAGTGTTAGTGGACCATGACACGTTAGAAAAGGATTGGAATTTTTAATATTTGAAAATGAAGAAGGATGAAGAAGCGCATCATGTTCTTCGTGTTTGATTTCCAAATTCAAATCCTAGCTAGAATCTTTATTTCTTAACCAAATTAAGTGAAACAAACATCAATCTTCGGTTTTCATCAAACACAAAGGTGATTGTTAATTTCATTTATATTAAGCCCGAACGTTTTGGTTTCAAGAACACTCATGAACCCTAATCGAAAAACTCAAATTAAATGATGAAGGTTTGATGATTCTTGGATTTTTGAGGGCTTATGGTCGTTAGAGGTGCGAAGAAATTCCGTGAGCTTTTTCAAAAGATGCAAGGAATATGGATATCACAGTTCATATGCATACGGAAAAGTGAGAATCGAAGGAGCTCAAACGTGTTTCAGTGGTTTAAAGATTGTTACACCTTCATCGGCATGTATGGAAGCTTTGTGGATGACTGCTTGCTTTGAACTTGCTCCAATCTCTCCAACCAAGTCAACCTACAGTCACTTAAAACAAAACTCGAAATCGAGGTTAATGGTGTTACATTCAGGATTAATGGTTTGGATCATTCCTATGATGCGATGATGTTTGAATGGTTAGGTTTATAGTTTGACCTAGTTCCAAATTCAATTCCATGGCGTTTTGAAGAGTTTGAAAAATGAAAATGAAATTCTGGTTTTCAGCTTTGTTCATGTTGATTTTAAGCTTTGAATAAGTTTGATAGTGATTATGAAGCATGTTTGACACCAAAGATCATTATGATTTTCATTGATTTTACAAATTGCAAGTTTTCTCAAAAATGGTTATGTTACTTGATTTTGAAGAAAGAAATGGGAAAGCATGACTTTGCAATTGCTTTGGTGTCCTTTGAGCTTGAATTGGTGAGCTATTTATAGGCAAGAGTTCTGAAAATGTTAGGCAACAAGGACATGGCAAATGGATGAATCATGGATTGCTTAGAGGGCAAGAATGTCTTTTGTAAAGCAAAAGGAAGGTTCCTTTTTTCACCATGTGTGAAATTATCCAACTTGATCCAATCTTTCAATTATCACTTCTTACTGATGTTTATCAGTTTGATGACTCATTTAGCAAGGTGGCAAGTGGTCTAAATGAGAAAAACACAAAATGACCTATAATTTGATGTTTTGATTTTTGAAAATCAAGTTTCATGGAGCCTTATGTTTCAATTTCAAAGACATAGCTAGCCTCCATGGATTTGAGAGTTCTTGGACATTTTGGAAAGATCTTTCCACAAGCTACAACTTTCATGTTTTGAGTTTTTTCAAATTCCAATTGGAACTAGGTGAAAAAATGGCTTGAAGTTTGGAAAAAATGAGAAATTTCAACACTTAGAAAAATTTCTAAGTATGAAAACTTTTGACTTTTTGTTGACTTTTTTCAAATTCTTTGATTTTTTATGATCATGATGGATCATTTGAAGTCTTTGATGATGGAAAAAGTTTTGTTTTGAAAAATTTGACCAAAAGTCAAAGTTTGACTTTTCTGTGCAGATGAAATTTCATCAGACGTTTCTGAAATTGACTGATGAAGTCTGTGAACCTCTGTGATGTTTTGAATCCAGAAATTAGGTCAAGATGTTGTATCTAAGATATAATGACCAATCTTTATCCAAAAAAGTCATTTCTTGCTCAAAAAGTCAGAGAATGCTCATGCCCGATCAAAACCCTAATTGGTCGATCCTCGATTGATTAGTGATGAAAATGGATATCTGAGGATTGAAGGCTGATGATTTGATCAAGATAAATCAAATGGAGTGAGAAAATCTCAAACCCTAATTGGTTGGCTCAAGAATCAGATGAAAATCTGATGCAACCCTAATTTTGACCTGTGAATGCTATACCCGATTAATGCTGTCTGAGCTGTTAGTTATGCAGATGATGCAAATGTAAGGTGGTATATTAGGTCAAAATTTGGGGTATGACACTGAGGTATTTGCTTTATTTTTGTAGTTTTGATTTTTGGACAATCGGAGAAGACATTTTTGACTTTCGCTGACTCCGGTGACCTAGGCGTCGCGTTGTGTGATTGGATCATTTGAGTCCCTGGGGTCTACACGTGTTTGTGTTTGAAAAAATCAGATTTCATGAACTTTGTTTCACATATATATTAATCCTTATGTCTAAATACATCGATGTATCACCACCCTAGGGGTTCAACATGTCTGCTTAGTCTCTTCCTCTCTCAAGGCGTGGATTTGATCCCTACCTTTTGCAATTTTGCATAATTTTTTTCTGATTTCCACAGGTTTTCACATACATACACTTGGAGGTGTGTTATTTACAATACATGTAGGTGGCGCAGTGGTGAACTTTTGGACCCACAACCCTCAGGTCCTGGGTTCAACACCCTCTAAGGTCAGCCCTAAATTTAGTCACTTGTTTCTTCAATTTTTTCTATTTTCTAACTAATTTATTTTCTTTTCAAATAATTTTAGAACTATTTTCTAAAACCCTAAAAAATATTTTAATTTTAGATTTAGTTAATAAAATGTTTAATTAATTTTAGACACAAAAATATTTTATTTTTCCTTTCATTTAAAATTATTTCCTTAATTAATTGCTAATTAATTAGAAATAGGTTTTTTCACATTAAAATCACTCCAAAAAAAATAATTTCCTTTCTAGTAATTAGGTTTACTAATCTTAAATCTTTTTACTAACATCAAAAACATTTTTCTTTTATTTATTGCTTTATTCGCATTTTAAATTCTAGAAATCGATGTATAGGTCGCAAGGACATTTTTGTAATAGCGTAGATTTAATTTCTCGCATTTTACTTTTCGCACCTATATTATGTAACTGCCCCAAAGCCATGTAATAGCTTAGGCTTTACTTTTCCTCACTTTTACTTTCCGCACCTTTATTTCATGATATTAAATGCTTAGATGTATGGCTAATAGGATTGTATGACAAGATCTTAAAATCAACGTTAGATTACCTTAAACAATCAAGATAAAATATTTGAATCGACACTACTTTCACACTTGCACCTCTAGGGTACTTTCTCTTGTTCCTTGGATTAACATGGTCATGTCCTTGGAACGTAGGGATACCATTAGCAAAGTCCTCGGTTAAATCATCACAAAGATCATAGTCCTCGATGACCCTCAATGTTGCCTACGAATATGATCTCGTCCCCGGTTGTTGCCTACGAATAAGTGATGACCGTCCCTTGAATTGCTAAGGTATCCTTACATGTTGCTTTCAATGACCATACGATGACCCTCGATTGTCCTTCACATTCGGATAGGGTTACTTACCAACTAATGGTATGGATAATGCTATCCTAAAGGAGAAGGAAATAACAAGAACGATCCCAGTAGGTAATAAAGAATCTAAATTGCTTGCTCCAATCAAAATTCTTTTCATACCTCATACCTTTTTAAAAGATACTTTTCAAACAAACACTTTATATACATTCTAACGAGAATCATTACAAAGTTACATTTTCCAACCAAATATTTCCAAACACTTCGTATACATTCTTGAGGATTGATACAAGAATCATTACAAGTCAAAGCAAAATACTTTTCAAATCACATACACACAAAAGCAAGTTTTTAAAAAGTAAGCTAAAGCAATTAAGAGCCCGTAGATAACTACAAATGGAAAGGGTGCTAATACCTTCCTTTTCATAATTACTTCCATACTCAAATCTATCAAAGGTCTTTCTGTTCTTTTCACCTTTCCTTTATTGGATAAAAGAAAAGTCGGTGGCGACTCTTGCTATGCAACATTTGCGATAAAATGCAAAACAAACAAGTCGGTTCTCCCACCGTGTTACGTGGAGAATGGTGGTAGTGTTTGTAAACAGAGAGAAAATGAAGAGAGAGAGAGAGAGAGAGAGAGATAATTAATATGTTTAAATGAAATAAGATAATTATATTATAACATTATATTACTAGCTTAGTGGTAAGGCAAGCCATATGGGCCATCCACATCAATACAAAACAAAATTAAAAAAAACAACTACCACGTTATTTTTGGATGACTGGATGTGATGAAGGGTTACAATGAGAGAATCTTCAAATATTGGAGGAATTCATGTGACTTTTTACAAGGGTTTTCAAAAGACCCTATATGACGAGGGTAAATATGTATTAAATGATAATGTTTAGAAAAAATTAGAATAGTCTAAAGTTTCTCTATGTTGTAAAAGAGGAGGGAAGTCTTCTTAGCAAACAAAGGTTTTGGTAAAATTTGAATCAAACAAACTGTCGAGTAACTAGGTTGGGCTGGTAACAAAGTAATATAGATTCTGCTGCTTGATTTTTCAAAGGCAGGAATTTGTTGGTGAACCACATAGGTCTAATATGCCTAGTAGCGAATGAGGCCATAGAGAGAGTGAAATGATAATGCTTCGTAAACACCATCACAAAATTGGTGAATATTTGTTGAAGTTTACGTCCTTTTCATTTGGTCTTAGTAGAGCCAAACGAGTTTCTTCGACCCTTCTATCCTTGATTTCATCAGAATTTGCATCGACATGATTGAGATATGGAAGAGAAGCTTCGGAAGAGGCATTCAACCATAATGGAAGCAACTGAAGGACCAACGAACAATAAATTTCCTTTCTCCTTAGGATTCTTAATGTCACTCACCCTTCATCCAACTCATAAAGATGAGCCATGATCATTTCTCTCAGGCAAAGGTTGCGTCCAACATGGAGTTTTTTTTGCTATGATGATGAACTTGTTCACCATTTGAATAGGTCTTAAGAAGAAGACATAACGAGTCATCCATAAAGCAAAGAACACAACATGCTCTTGATCGATACTCCAACAAATTGTTTGTCATGGTAGTGTTTGATGTGGGTGTTATCGTCGCTCTAGTATTGAAAGTCAATATGTCTTCACTAGATAGTTTGGTCGAAAGTCTCGCCAGTGTGCTTAAGCCCTTCGATGGCAGCTATGTCGAAAAGGGTTGGTGTCATCATTTTGCATGAGAAATGAAAGGTCTGGTGTGTACTATTCTTAAAATATAAGGAAGAAACTAACATGATTGAGCAATAAGAATGTCCTATTTTTCGACAATTGAATTAAGTCGAAAATACCCATGTCTTTCTAGAGTTCGAATTTTTTCTGTTCTACCTTTATTAACCAAGCTAAGTAATCCTCAAAATCCCTAGACAAATGAGACGATCGAAAACCCTAAATTCATTAGTCATACAATCTAAATTGATAGGCTCATCTGGTATGATTGCCTTGCTGACCAGGATGAGGGTTTTCCTCAGTTTGAACTTCATCTTTAGACTTGGATTTTCTAACATATGCTATGGGTTTATACCTATTGTAAGTTGGAAAAAATTGTTTGAGTTTCTCAGGTTCAGCCATTGGGTCTACTATAAATCCTAACATGGCATAAGTTTTAGCAGAGATAGAAATAGGGAGTAATACTTGAGAGTCGTAGATTTTTCTCTATTCTTCAGTGAATAATTCTGGTATATGTTTTTGGTTGCCAACAACTTGAGGTCCTAGAAGTTTGTTGACAAGAGGAAGAACATAGGATATTTTTATCTTGTTTCTTCTTCATGTCCTTGTTAGCAATGGTGGAAGACGCCATTGTTGTAGAAATTTAATTGAGGAAAATTTGGAGTTGAAGAAGATGAAGAACAAAGAATAAAATCGTAGAAATCGGAAAGAGAGAGTGTGAGAGAGAGATTGTTTACATTTGACTAAAAGGCTATTTATAGCTTGAAGGATTGAAACGGTTTCGTGGAAAATGATTTTGTGAGTGGGACGCGTGTTGGTTGAAGAGCTCATTAAAAACAAGTGGAAGTTATAGCTACCACGATCTCCTAGAAACTAAGTGTCATGATTGAAGAAGATTTTCACATAAAGTTTGAAAAGAGTTTCATGACATCATAATGACTATGACGTCATCATAAATGAAGGGTTTAAACGTCGAAATGAACAGTTCAAAAAATGCCAATTTCTTTGGTATGTCGAAAAGGATATTTTTGGGGGCAATTTGTTAGATGAAGTTTTCGACGCTATGTTATCTTAAAGAAAGAAGAAAATATCTTTGGAGATATTTGATGCTTTCGACGAGAAAGCATGCTTAGTTGAAATTTCGGTCAAAGCCACTCCTCTGCAAGAGGGAAGTGTGGAATGAGACTTAGAAATATTTTTTAAGTTTTTATATAAGTTCGACGGATGAGTTCGACGGAGGTTTTGAATTTGAATTAGGAATGGATAATTCTTATTCTTATCCAATTTAAACGGAAGACGCGTAGAGCTTCAGGGTGAATCGAAGAGATGTCGAGCGAAAGGTCGTTGATACGGTTATTTCAATGTAGTATATATAGAGTTTTAGT
The DNA here is from genome assembly GCA_021764765.1 of Vicia sativa. NCBI lineage: Eukaryota > Viridiplantae > Streptophyta > Magnoliopsida > Fabales > Fabaceae > Vicia > Vicia sativa. The sequence continues at coordinate 192,351,229 of CM038792.1, read as the reverse complement.
GTTAGGATTCAGGTGTGTTTCATTCATTTGTACAAAATCTCACATAAACTCAAAGTATACGTGTGTTGAGAAAAGTGATGATGTGAGAAATGCGTGTAAACACCACTTTTATTCAATCTGCAATTTATCATTCTAGAATTTACTTTTAACAATTTACTCTCGAATAATTTATTTTCTATTGTCTTTTATTGCATTTCCTTTACATGTTTCATAATATTACATTAGAGACTTATTTAGATTAAAATAAACATCATCTAAAAACTATGAATATTGTCGAAGTGTTCTTCTTTTCAAAAAACAAAGTTTAAATAGAAATAAATGTGCTAGGATCAATCTAATCGATCATGAGTTTCAATTATAAATTTTTTGTTGTTGTGAAAAGTTTTTACAAAAAGTCTTTATTTGTTTTCTTGTATTAGAAACATGTACATCCAATAGCAGAGCTCAATATGCTCCGTGGCTCCTCGATGGAAAAGTTTGAGAATTTTGAAATTTCAGTTACCAAAGGAAAATATTTACATCGACAACTTCAATATTTCAATCTTTTTTTTGGCTTATCACCACCTCTGTCATCAAGTGGGTCCAACCCCCTCCCAATCGCAGTTGTGGTGAATCGAATCGTGATTCTCCCTATCAAATCCAACATCAATCACCACTGAACCAACTAACATATTGATTTAATAATCATTAAATAATCAATATTTTTACGTAACTATATTTTCTATGTCACTTTGCTATTTAAAATTTAATCAATCAATATTAAGTAATCATTAATAACTTAATGAACTTAATGAACTTAATGAAAATTAAATAACTTAATGAACTTAGTTAGTATGTAAATATGTCTTACAAAACAACTTTACCTGAATTCATTGTACACCTTATATACAAGATAAAAACACCTTACCATATCCTTAATTCTTCCAAGTTTCAACCATGGCAGCCAAAGAACAAAAGCTCCACTTTGTGTTGTTTCCAATGATGGCACAAGGTCACATGATCCCTATGATGGATATTGCTAAAATATTAGCACAACATCACAACAATGTTATTGTTACTATACTAACAACTCCGCAAAATTCATCTCGTTTCTCGTCAATCTTTCAACGTTTTCTTCAATCTGACCTTCACATTCATTTAATCCAACTCCAATTTCCATACAAAGATTTTGGATTACCAGAAGGGTTTGAGAATCTTGACATGCTAACTTCACTTGGTGCAGCATCTGACTTCTTCAATTCATCAAAGTTTCTACGACAAGAAGCTGAAAAAATATTTGAAGAGTTAACACCACCACCAAGTTGCCTAATCTCTGATGTTTGTTTGCCATATACAATCAACATAGCTAGAAAATTCAATATTCCAAGAATTTCTTTCGCTGGAACAGGTTGCTTTATCTCTGGTCTATGTATAATTTACATATTAGTAATATGATGCAAACCATGGCTAATAATCCATTTGAGTTCTTTGACTTGCCTGGTTTTTCTGAAAAATTTGAGATAAGTATATCACAAACAGGACTAGGCTTAAAGGTAAAGCTTGGGAGGAGTTTTGTAATGATATGCATGAAGCTGAATTGGGTTCTTATGGAGTAATTGTGAACTCTTTTGAAGAGTTAGAGTCGGCGTATGTAAAGGAGTATAAAAAGGTATACAATGATAAAGTTTGGTGTATTGGTCCTGTATCACTTAGTAACACTGATAGTCTTGATAAGGTTCAAAGAGGTCATAATAATAAGAATGTTTCAGTTGATGAATGGATTCATCTAAAGTGGCTAGATTCTCAGAAGCAAGAGAGTGTTATTTATGCATGTCTTGAAGTTTATGCAATTTAACACTACCAGAGTTGATAGAGCTTGGTTTAGCATTAGAAGCAACAAAAAGACCTTTCATTTGGGTTATAAGAGAAGGAAATCATTTAGAAGATTTGGGAAAATGGATGGAGGAAACTGGATTTGAAGGTAGAATCAATGGTAGAGGCCTAGTAATTAAGGGTTGGGCTCCTCAGTTGTTGATATTGTCACATACTGCAACTGGAGGATTCCTAACACACTGTGGTTGGAACTCTACTACAGAGGCAATATGTGCTGGTGTACCAATGGTTACATGGCCACTTTTTGCAGATCAATTTTTGAATGAAATTTTAGTTGTCCAAATATTAGTTGGTGTAAAAATAGGAGTGAAGAGTCCAATGAAATGGGGTGAGGAAGAAGAAACAAGTGTGTTGGTGAAGAAGGAAGATATTGAAAAAGGAATAGAACAGTTAATGAATGAGACAAGTGAAAGAAGAAAGAAGAAAAGGATAAGAGAGTTTGGTGAGATGGCTAAAAAGGCTGTAGAAAAAGGAGGATCTTCTCACTCTAATGTTACTTTATTCATCCAAGATATCATGCAACAACAGTCAATCACTAAAGTTGAAGCATAAACATATATGGCATTTATATTTAATTTTGTCCTTTTGTTATCATTATTTGTTTTGGTTTTTCTCTTATTGCATGTTCCACATTGTAATGTTTTATCCTTAATTTTTAAACCAATAAATTTAGCTTGCTTTACAAGCATTATAATAAGATGGTTGATCGATTTCTAAAGATGTGGTTGTGATATTGGCATGCATATTTAATTATAATTAAATGAAATACTATAAAATTTTATTCAAATTAATTTGAAGAATTGATTGGTGCAAAAATAAACTAAAAAAAAAACAATTTTATTAATTGTGTAGGTTCCAAACTGCCATAAAGTATAGTTTAAACTTTTGATTTTTTTTGTTGCTTTTATACAGTTTAAAATTGTTGCAAACCATCGCAACAATTAACAGTGATATTTAAGTAGTCGTAAAACATGCTTACGGCATCAATATTAACAACCGTTGAAAAACCTTGGCACACATGTGTTTTTGCAAGGTTTGAACCTTGACAAAACTTAAAAATAATTGTTGCAAATGAATTTTTTTCTTGTAGTGATGTTCGAATAATCTGTTAAATATATATTTATGAAATAAATGTTATAAGATTAAATTGTTTATTCACTCATGTTGATAATGATTTGATATTTTATTCTTTAAACAAACGAATAAAATAAAAATACTTGTCAACGTTGGACATGATATGAAGTAATCTAAAAAGTCAGAGGAAGTTTATCTCATCATAGCTTGCACCATTTCATTAACTTCAAATGTAAACAATAATAATTAATAATACATTCATACATATGCAAATAGACTATAGTTTCTACATTTTCAACGATATTTACAACTTCTAAGATCTACTACTTACATGGTATCCAAATGTCTCAACCTTCATGTCTCTTCTTCTCATCCCAATCTATTTGCATATTCAAGAAATCCAAAGTTCTCTCATTCTCTTACCCTTCATTCATCATCTTCAACAAAACTAATCAATACCATCCATGCCCAAAACTATTCCTTAGCTAATAATAATGTCCTTGTGAGATCCTCCAACTCTAAAGTCAATTTTTCTTCGCCGAGATTCGAGATGGAGCCTGATCCCTCACTTATCAATGATGATCTCAAGCCAACTACGCCAAGTGAAAGGACATTTTCTGGGTTGAAATGGCTAGCTTATGGGTAGGACTTGTTGTGGAGTCCTTCTTATTACCTTGCTGGTAGCCTTGTTGATCTTGGTATGGCTTGGTGGCAAGGCATATTAACTGTGGTTGCAGCCAACATGATTCTTTTTGTTCCATTGGTTCTCACTGGTCATCCAGGTACGTAGGAATGGACCTACATGTTAGACATTAGAACCATTTTCTCACCATATTTTTTATCTTTCTCAATAATATATTTTCTTTTAAGTATTGCGTCTATTAAAGCCGTCTCAAATTTTTGGAGGTTCTCTGTAGGCTAGTCACAATTTAACAAAGACAAAATAAATAAAAACTCTATATAATCACAATTTAATCTGACAAACATTTTATGAAGTCTCATGTAATTTCATAACTTAATTTTAAAAATTTTGAGGTCACGTGTGATAGGCCGCTTTGCGCATCTTCAAAGACGACTCTGTCAGGTATTGCAGCAAATATAATTGATTGAATAATGATCGACAATGGTTGACAAGTGTTTGAAATACACACTAAAAAGTTAAATTCAAAATTTTTTGTTACATTTATAAAGGATTGAAATTTGTGTTTGTTAAGTTTTAAATTTTAGTAAGAAGAAATTAATGAACATGGCTAAATTCTTCTAATATGTTGTCGGACAGAGTCACACGTATGATTTTAATTCAAAGTGTAATTGTGGTCTAGTATTATTGCGATATACCATAACAACAATATTTAAACCACAACTGCAATTGTGAATCGAACTTTAAAAATATGTTCTTGATTTTTTATTTTTGTGGATTCTTTTATAATTATTTATAAGTCATTTACAAATTTTCAAATTAAGTATTACAATCATTTTATATTATTTTTAGTCACTATTATAAACAAATATTAATGTTTAAAATATTTAAATAATAAATATATTTTATTTATATATAAATTAGATACAACAATTATTCAATAAATATAAAAGTCGAAGTTTTTATTTATAAAAGTGATTATATGGAAGAGTTGGTATCTCCACAAGTTTAAATCTTTAGATCTGCTCATGTAGGTACTCGTTATGGCGTATCTTTTCCTGTTCTTGCTAGATCATCTTTTGGTATCCATGGTGCACATATTCCCACCCTCTTAAGAGCCTTAGTTGGTTGTCATGGATTGGTGGTGAAACAATCTACATTCTTTTACCAAATTCAATCAAACAAACTACATTATCAAAATCTCTACCATGGCTTGGCACTTCCCCATTAGAATTCTTTTGCTTCTTAGTCTTCATGGTAGTTCAATTATCAATAGTGTGGAAAGGAATGGAAGGGATAAGAAAGCTTGAAAAGTACTCAGCACCAATACTCATCCTACTCACTTCCCTTCTCTTAATTTGGTCTTATGTTAATGCTAATGGCTTTGGTCACATGCTTTCATTATCCTCTAAACTCTCGAATTCAATTTTGGTCTTTATTTTCCCATCTCTAACTGCTAATATAAGTTTTTGGGCTGCCCTAGCTCTTAACATTCCTGATTTTACAAGATATGCTAAGAGCCAAAAGGATCAAATTATTGGTCAAGCTGGTCTTCCAATTTTCATGGGTGCATTCACATTTGTTGGTATAGTAGTAACATCATCGACAAATGTTATATTTGGTTATGTTATTTCCAATCCAATTCAACTACTTGCTAAAATAGGTGGCTTTGTGACTACATTATTTGCTATACTTGGTATAAGCCTAGCTACAATCACAACCAATATTGCTGCTAATGTTGTTGCACCTGCAAATGCTCTTGTGAATCTTAATCCAATGTTGTTCACTTTTAGAAGAGGAGCTATAGTAACAGCTTTTCTTGGAATTGTTTTTCAGCCTTGGAACCTTCTTAAGTCAAGTGAGAGTTTTGTTTATACTTGGTTAGTTGGATATTCTGCATTGATGGGTCCTATTGGAGGAATTATTCTAGTGGATTATTATCTTGTGAAGAAAACTTATTTAAACATTGAAGATTTGTATTCAAGAAATCCTCTTGGTGCTTACTATTACTCAAAGGGATTTAATGTGGCAGCAATTGTGGCTCTAGTTGTAGGAATCTTACCTGTCATTCCTGGCTTTTGCATAAACTTGGAACATTGAAATCAGTTTCTGAAATGTTTGTTGTCATTTATAATAATGCTTGGTTTGTTAGCTTCTTTTTGCAGGTTTGGTATATTGGATTCTATCATGTTTGAAAAAAATGTTCCTGAATCCTAGTTAAAACAAAGTTACCTTCATTTGTCAATAGTATGTATATATGCTTCAAAGCAGGTATGATATTTTGACATTTTAATATTATTTTATAGACACTTTTCTTATATAATATACAAAGTTTATGTTGTATGTTGGATTTTATTTGTTGATGGTCCTCGCATTTGTTTCCTTGCTTTTCAACTTCCTATTATCCTTTGAACCTCTAAAACTTCTTGTCCTTTTTATTTTGTGTTGGGGAGAGTTTGGATGTAGAATGGTCTAGATGGAGGGAGCTTGAATAGAACATTTTCTAAAATCATTTATCAAAAATTAGGATTATAGTTCAAAAGAGATAATCTTCAATATTTTATATTTTAATTTTATAAAGAGGCCTCGATAAAGATAAATTGGAAGAATTAATTTTTAAATGGTCGGAGCGATCCACAGTATGAAAAGATTTTTGTGAGCTTTGTATCAAGTTCATTTGAAAGAATGGATGTGTATCATTTAAATGGAAAGAGATTAACCAAGATTTTGAAGCAGCTGTCAATCGAAAATGTCTAGTAAATACCTTGAAGAATAAGTTTGATACAATGAAGAAAGATTGGTGCAATTGGAGGTTTTTGATGTTTGGTGAAACTGGCTTAGGATGGGATCATGTTACATGAAAGCTTAGTTGTTCAGATGATTGGTGGGATAGAAAAATTAAGGTTAGTTTGTTTATTAAATACTTCTAGTTAATTTACAATGAAAATGATTTAATATAAGATCTAAAAGTTATTGGTTAATTTTCTTTAGGAGAAAAACTGGCGGCTACAAAATTTTGTAATGAATACTAGAAACAACTATTTGATGACAGTTATGCAGGTGGGATGAGGTTCTTTCACCCTCTATGAATTCTTAGTTGGTTCAACCTGTGGAACATATTAATATTGAGGAAGAGGATGAAGAAAATGGTGGAGAAGATAATCATCATTATGAGACTGATGAAGCATATGTTCATGCAGAATATCAACGACATGCTTCTCAAGTGAAAAATTTACTACATGAAGAAAATTCTTTTGGACTAATTTTATGAATGAGGTGGGTGTACCATTGCCTAACAAAGGTGGAGGTACAAAGTACCTAGTGAAGGTCTTGAAGGCACGCATAGCTGGTCAAGATGGAGGCACAAAAGAGTTGCACAAAACATGACTAGCAAACTTATTACAGGAAATCGTAAAAGAAAACAAACCGGAAGGGATGAGAAACGACGTAGTAAACCTTGATATCTCAATCTCATACAACATTGGAAATAATGCAATTTGATGGAAATGAAAGTCAAGAAGTTAATGGTAGTTCTACAATTGCTACAGCAATGGTCATTATAAATTGGATGGTTACATATGGTGTTTTGGAAAAGGGTAGTGAATTGTGGTACTTTTGGGCTTGTTTGATTGAGAATGAATCAAGGCGAGAGATTTTTCTAAACATGGCGGATGACGTGTCTATAAAAATATGGTTACCGTATATGCACTCCAAAGAGAAATGAATATTTTATGTACTTAGTTTTTAAGGCTTGTTTCTTTGATTTTGACTTAAAATTTGTTTCAATTTTGTGAATGTTGACATTTGTTTGCAAGGCCTGTGCCTCTGGTTTTGACTTGAAATTAGTTTCAATTTTTTGAATGTTGAAATTTGTTAGCTCCTGGTTAAAACAAATATGCAATATATGTTGAATTTATTGATGTTGGTGTTGAATTGTTTGTGTTGAATATGATTATTAATAATTAAATATATTTATTCATTAGTAGGTACATCATGGATATTCTTTGAAAGAGAAAAGAAGAGGAGAAATTATGCACTTTATTAGATTATAAGATCAAGTACAATAAGTGCAATTGCTACATATTACTATAAATATATTTATAAAGAACCATGTATGACTTCAATTCAACGAGGACAAGATTGGATGAATGAGATATTGAATGGACACCATATTCAATTGTATGAATGCATTTAAAATGGATTCAACTTTATTTACTGATGTGTGAAGATTTGCAATCAAAATATGGATTACAACCAAGTAAAAGAATGCAGTTGTAGAGAAGGTGGACATATTTGTGTAGACACTTGCTATGTGTGCTTCTAATAGGGATCTTATAGAGCGATTTCAACATTTTGGAGAGACATTAGTAGAACATTTCATAAGGTTTATAAGCAATTAACAGCATAAGTAGGGGATACCAAGGCCTAGCACGTGATATCATAAAACCAAAGGATCCAACTTTTCAATATACCACCTAATATTGCTAATGACAAGATACATGCCTTATTTCAAGGTTGTGTGTGTGTGTGTGTGTGTGATAACTTATTTCTTATCATGATGGAGACACCTTTATATATATTTTTAACAGGATTGTATTGGATCCATTGATGGTACCATATAGTTGTATGTATTCTTGAGACTTAGCAAATGCGTTATAGGTAGAAAAGGAATCTCCACCTTCAATGTCATGGTGGTTGTGATTTTGATATGTGTTTCACATTCATATCAGTTGGATGGGAGGGATCAGCACATGACACACATGTTTTTCTTCATGCAATCAACACATCAGCATTAAACTTTCCAAAGCCACCAAAAGGTATTATTATATCTATTAGTGCAAATTTATTTTCTTTTTTTTTCGGAGATATTTATTTTATAAAAAAATACATCTTTATTCTTTTTTTACATGTAGATATTATTTGGTTGACAAAGGATATCCTGATAAAGAAGGATATTTGCATTGCATAATTATATTCGCATCAACTCACATGATGACCTAATTTCTACCGTCCGCTCAACATCCAAATTATATACCTCTTGATGATCTTTCAGATAGTGTTATTGATCCTCAAGGTGGGGACATATCAGACGACGGAGTTGGGAGATCAACCAAGATGAAGGAAATTCATAACAATATTGCTGCTTTAATCTGGAATATTAGGCGATAGACTTATTTTAATTATTATTTTGAATTAATTTAATGTAGTAAAGAACTATCTTAATTTTATTATATATATTTAATATTTACATAAATTAATTTAATATGTTTTAATATTATTATTATTAACTTTATGTATCTTAAATATTAATTTAATATATATTTTATTATAAATTAAAATAATTTTTATATTATTATATATT